>SNQJ01S0072186.1:30505-47289 GCA_010110895.2 Picea sitchensis | reverse complement strand
AGAGAGTTGTTTCGGTTGGTGGGGACAGAGTTGACACCTAGCACCATCTATCACCCTCAGACAGATGGGCAGACCGAGATTGTCAACAAGTGGTTTGAAGGGTATTTGAGGAACTATGTAGGAGGACAACAGAGAACGTGGGTACAGTGGTTACATTTAGGAGAACATTTCTACAACACCACCTTCCACATGTCCATTGGTATGACACCCTTCCGAGAATTATACGGATATGATGCTCCCACTTTGGTAGACTTGGTTTTCGGGGAGAGAAGAGATCCCAAGGCTAAGGATTGTATCATAGAGAGTTAGGAGATTCTCAAGTTGTTGAAAGAGAGCCTGCAGACAACACAAAACTGACAGAAGATAACGAACATGCACAGGATAGAGCGCATCTTTGACGTTGGATATTTGGTTTTCCTAAGACTCCAACCCTAAAGACAATCATATATGAAGAAGAGTGGGATTGAGATGCTCAAGCCCAGATTTTATGGTCCTTACAAGATCATGCGTTGAGTAGGTGAGGTTTCTTATGAGCTAGAGCTTCCAGAGGGGAGACAGATTCATAACATGTTCCATGTGTCTTGCCTCAAAAAGGCAGTGGAACAATTCATTATCACATCAGAGGAGCTTCCCCCGTTGGATGAGGAGGGACGGTTGGAGTTAGTTCCGGAGGAGGTTTTGGAGTTCCGGGAGTAGAAACTGAGGAGCAGGGTCATCAGAGAGTGTTTGATCAGATGGAGAGGGCTTCTAGAAGAGGATGCTACTTGGGAGAGTGAGAAGGTGTTGAAACACCCTAGATTGGTATTGCTTGAGGACAAGCAATTTCAAGAAGGGAGGACTGTAATGCCCCTTTCCAAATAGGAGCTCTAGAGAGGAGGCTTAATGGTCTAAACCGCCCCGTTAGACTATAGCCAGAGCCAGAAAGGGGTAAACATGGTCACTGGAGGTCACTTCAGTCACCAGTGTTATATTCAGAAAGTGACATTGAGCTAAAAAGGGTTAAAAACACTTTTAAGTCATTATGAGCTAAAAATAGAAGTCAACAGTGAATTAGGGTTTCAACAGTGATTTAGGGTTTTGGAATTCAACAGTGAATTAGGGTTTCAACAATGATTTAGGGTTTTGGAAATCTATAAAGGAAGGGTCAGCGACCTAGTTCATCATTTTGCATAGTATGACTTGTCATTGAGGAGAGAGGCGCATCTCAGAAGAGATAGTTCAGTGGATTCCAGGAGGAAGACACCAGTTGGCTGATTTTAGTGTTGAGAGACACACCCTAGTCACCAGGAAGATCATTCAGGTCTTCCATCATTCTTCAACAACAATTACATAGTGTTTAATAGTAAGGGCACATTCATCTAGAGTGAGGGCGCAGCTTCTGAGAGGGTTTTGGGTCGACTTACCCCATCCAAGGGGAATTCCAAGATTTCCCTCCGACCCATTCGAGAGGAGGGAAAGGTGCATCTTTTTCCTGGTTCCTCATCATATTCCGATGGAGGAATCAACTGGGACGCATTTTCCAGACTTGGACGTGCGACACTTTTGGTGGGCACATTTGGGGTTCTAGAGAGAGCATCATATAAGAAGGGAAGCACTAATACGTTGGAAGACCCATTTTCAAGGCCAGCCAAATCCTCAGATCACAACTTTGGGAACCCTCATGCACATGGATCCTTTTACGTATGATGCATAAAAAGAGGCACACATAGAATATGGAGACTTTAAATATGTGTTTCAATAGCTATAGGGCTGAGTTTGTGTAGAAGAAAGTGACATTAAGGTTGATTATCATCTCCATGATGGATTTCTCTAGAAGCTAGAAAATATAAGTGTTCCTAAAGGATAAACATTTAAACTTATCAAAGAGGATCACACCTCTAATTCCATAGTGCATTTTGGTGTTCGGAAGATAGTGGCCAACTTAAAGAGGTATATGTATTGGCCTAAAATGAAAGAATAAGTAGCATGGTTTATCAGAGGATGTATACTTTGTTGTACCAAAAAGAATAGTAATAGAAACAAATGTTTATTATATCCCATACCTATACTTGCTAGACCTTGGGAGAGCATCTCCATGTATTTCATGGGTGGTTTATTAAGAGCAAGGAAGGAACATGACTTTTTGTTTGTGGTACTTGATAGGTTTAGCAAGATGTGCATTCTCATGCATTGTAAAATACCATCAAGGGGAAAGATACAACAAACATGTTCTTTGAAAAGGTGTAGGTGAAAGCTACAACAAACATGTTCTTTGAAAAAGTGTAGGTGTACTTGGGATACCAAGAAGCATCATCTTTTTTTTTTTTTTTTTTNCTCGCGGTTCTCGTACTCTCGTGACATGGGGTCGATCCCCAGGTGGCTACCACTATAACCCCAGGTGCAACCACCCAGCCCGCAAGAATGGCGCACGAGTAAGTCCGGGTGAGAATCGAACATGAGACTTCATTTACAAATTTTCTTCCATTTACACGGCACTTGCCAATCCGTCTACACCCGTGCGGGCCCAAGAAGCATCATCTTAGATAGAAATACTAGATTCAAAAAATCAATTTAATAAATTATTTTTTGAAAATTGTAAAAATTTGTTAAAAAATATAATATGAAACTAAATTAATATAAAGTAAAAACACTTTAACATGTAAATAACAATTATAATTATAAGTTGAAACTAACAAAAATAATAATATTTTATATCGATTTTAAATATAAATACAAATTAAAATAAAAACATATTCATAAATATAAATTAGAAATATAAACTTACATATAAAAACACACACACACATTTATATATATATATAAACATATTATTTTTATAATATTCAACCTTTAATTTCTATATATATTTTAGAAATATTATCTTATTAAAAACAATATTATTTTTACAATATTCAAAATTACATACAGATATAATACTTCTTCAATTCCATGTTTATGTTTTTTATTAAAAATATTTTGCAACTCATAAAATTTAATCTGTTTTGAAAAATCTGTAAATTAAAATAACTCCAAACTGATATTTTCTAAAATAAACACAATTATCTAGAACTAAATCAAAATCCCTACAATACTATTTAATTGTACATAACAACCTACAACCACACAGGAATAACATTTGATCCTACATCAACTATTCTCTTACTCGATGGGTGAAATGACAATATTTCCTCTCGCTCGTCGACTTTCCTGATGTTTGAAAGACTCTATAGCATCAAAATGAATACATGCTCTTCAGATCGATCACTTGTTTCAATTTCTCACTTTATATGTATGTATGCAATTTCTATAGGTTATGGTTGTTGGGTGATACCATGAACAATTCATCTCTAGGATGAGGCTTAGGATGAGGCTGAAATGAAGTTATGTCCAATTTTTTTTCTTCCTCTTTGGCCACTACATGAGAGTTGGTCGAATCCATTGAAAATGAAATATATTTTTTTTCATTAGATTACATCATATTTATATTAAAATCCAAGCAAATAAAAAAGAAGTGAGTGAGTTGAAAATGAAATATTTTTTTTTATTAGATTATATTATATTTATATTAAAATCTAAGCAAATAAAAAAGAAGTGAGTGAGTAACTTGAGTATAGTATGAAATACAAAATCAAAATGGTGATAATAATGTCAAAATTGCCACATCAGGGACTTCAAGAAGTCGAATGGTGACAACGATGTCAAAATTGCTTCATGTTTGTAGAAAAGAATTGTGGAGGATTACAAAATTTAGGATTTGTATATATGAAAACAATAAAGCTACTTATTGGGCTCTTATTTTTAGACAATCCTACCAAGATAGATTTGTAGGAGGCATTAGACTCGAAGGTCATATATTTTTGGGAACCACATTCTCATGCTATACCAGTTTGAAAGCATTTTTTATGGTGACTCTTATCTAGAGGTGTGTATGATAATCATTGTAAGCACATTATGAAGATGATGCAAGTTGAATTGTTTAAGGAATTTCAAGAAATAAATCATTTGTCAATATTTCCATTAGCATGTTTGATAAGTTGAAACCATGGTATATTAGGCCCAACACAGTTCAAAACACCTGTTGTTGTCCATACCACATTGAGTTCCATCTCTATTATGCTACATTTGTATATTTATGGAAAAGGCATTGGAAAAGTGACCCTCCTCCCATAGTGCATGATTTTATTTCAATGATATTATGCAGAAGGAATCCCAAAGATGTCATTTTTAGTAAACAATATGTAGGTGGAAGAATATTCCCTAACTGTGGTAATATAACATTGTTCTAAATGTGTTTTCCTATGGATCCCACACACCCTAGATTGTCAGATATCATGGTCATATGGATTAGATATGAGTATGTTACTATGAATCCATCCTCTTCTTTGAGTGTGACCTATAAGAGGATTGGATTGCTTGAGGATGATATCACTATTTTAGAATCCATAGGGAAGTTTCAAAACAATATTTATAAATATATCAGACACTATCATAGGTATAGGTGGTAAGATTCCCAATTTATATAGACTCATGAGGTATTTAGGCTGGGCACAATCTTATTAGTGGTAGACATTTTCAAGAATTACACATTTTCTCCCCATAGACATAGACAGAAATAGAGTGAGTGTTATAATTCTGACAGGATTTCTATATTTTTTTGTATGTATTGTATAGGCATGCATAGGTGAGCATTGATTAATAAGTTTTTTAAGGTGGAGTTGAGATACTAATACTCCAAAATCATGTGATGTGATTAAGGAGTTGGTTAAAGTGGAGTTGGAATACATGAACTTTGTATTCTAATGTGATGTAATGGCGTTGAGATTATACCCCACAAAAAATGTCTTTTTGGGTGATTTTTTGAGGATGATAATCATCCCACTAAAATAATTCTCTACTAACAATTTGTTCTTGCTACTTATATTTGATCGAATATAAAGAATAATGAATTTATTGATATAGTATTTAACACTTTAGTTAGTATATTTTTTTGTGTCAACCAAGCTTAATTCAAATTGAAAATGTACATAATGAATAGATTTTTTTTTGAAATATTTTATTAAAAAATCTCATGTCTTTATGCGGTGGTCTCATTTTCCTCAATTAAAAATAACATTATTCAATAAACTATTAAATCATGTTATATCAAACTTCATACCATAAAAATTTGAAAATTAAATATCCATCCCCTCTTAATTATTTTTGTTTCAATGTATAAACTATTTATTAAAGATGGATATCTTATTTTCCAATTTTAATGGTCCAACTTGACCATCATAAATTTGAATATTTGTACATTAGACTTAGAATGCCTCAAAGTGAAAACATCAAGTCTATTTAAAAATCTAAGGAATTCTAATATTGAATTTCTAATCTACCTCATCCTATCTATTTTTATTAGGAGGATTAATACAAACACTTTAATTTGAATACAATAAAAAAACATTCGGTGACCCTATTTAGAACAAGCTTCTCTAGGGAATCAATTCCTCAAGAATTTTCATAAGCCAACATTTAAAAATGAGATTATGACATAAATAATTTCATTAGAATTTTCAACAAAAACGTACTTAGAGAATATGAATAATGTATGATTGTTGGACCTTGTAACCCATCAATCATTTCTAACCAAGTTAAAGTCAATGTCGGGGAAGAGTATGACATGCTAATGATTTGATGAAACTCAAGAGTAAGAAGGCCACTTAATTTGCTATAATTTCACTTTGGCTTCTATATACAAGTTGTTCGTTGTTTAAGATGCATTGAGAAAAAATGGTGCAATTTGGATTCGATAATGGTGTAAATACAAGGATGAAAATGTGAAGATACATTTTTATAGTTAGAGAGTGTAGTTGAATTCGAGAAGAATCAAAGTTATGATTTCAAGTTATGAATTGATATGTTCAATATCAATTCATAAGTGAGATGATTGGGTCTAAGGAAGCTCATAAGTGAGATGATTGGGTCTAAGGAAGTGTTAATAGTGAAATGCATGTCTAAAGATATTATTTTTTTATTATGTTACAATGTTTGTGAGTCAAGATATGTTCAAGTGGTGTAGAGAATCAATGGGACTCAAAAATATTATTTGTTTATTAATTGTGTTTGTATTTAATTATGGTTTGAAAGAGATCCACAATTCAAATATTGTTAAGGACTTTGACCACTTTTAAGTCATTTCTTGTTGAGTTAGTTTTTTATTGACAAATTTGGAATTTCATTCCTAGTCTTGTTATGGACATGCAATGGATTATTTGGTGAGAGGAATTCATAGCTAGAACCACCATTTTTTCTTAAAGGATTCAAATGTTTTAATCACTTTATTAATAGAAAACATAACAAATTCATTAAGGAGGGACTTAATGTAACACGCCGTAATGCATTTGAGTGTTATGAAAGATATTCAATTGTAGTTAATGTTGGATGTTATTATTGGTTATGGACGATATACTCTTCACTGGTCATTTCTATCCAATGCTTGCAAGTATCATCCTCCTTGGATGACGGTTGAGGTTTCCCTTGATAGCTAGTTGTTGATCAATTACACCTTAGTATTTGTTTTGCATCCTTCCAATAATTATTAAGCTTTGTGTTATGTGCTAAATACTCTCTTACTAGAATTGAGTGTTTTATATGGTTAGTTGGACTATTATTTTGGGATGACCCCTTGTTGGATATTTATTTTCCTTGATACAGATTATAACATTGTTAACGGGTAAATCAGTGAATGCAGACATAGACTAATCCCCCTAGATCCACCTAGATCTAGAACAAAACACGACAGGACATGGCGCTTTCCCTAGGCTCTAATCATCAAATTTACTACCAAACAAAGACAAGAGACATACTTTTAAGTGTCGCTTCCTTATGTCTTTGTTGTCCCTGTTTCACTCCGGTGCTCTTGTGATACTGATCCTGCAACGAGACACAAACCAACCAAAGTGAACGTAACAATAGTATATTCAATGACAACCTATGCACGTGATCAAGGAGTCATGCAATAAAATAAGATAATTCTATGGAAAATAAACATGCCACTGTATTATATTAATAATAGGAAGAGAGATTACAACCAGATGCCTTGATGTCGTAAGGTTCCTTCCAACAGTTCCTTGCTTCCAACACACTTTTGATCCAAGAATTTTGAGACTATAGATCTGACATCTATCTTGACAAAAGAAAAGCTCAAAGCCAACATACCAAGCTAACAATCTCAAGCCAAATTTCTAATCTCAAAGGCTCAAGAACTTTCCAACCCAATCAAGCTAACTTTCTCCATGAGATCTCCTTTCCTTTTATAAGCTGAAGAGGATAAGGTGAGGAGGTTAGGATGATCCCACTAAATCATGAAAGAGAGTAAGATCTAAACCATTCAGAGGCCACCTCACCATAGAAGCTTCTCCTTCTAGAAGCATCGAGAAAATGCTCATTTTTCCCACTTACGAAGGCCGCCACGACCTAGCTATAGTGCAACCCATGGAAACTCCGCGCCCTAGATATAGTACAGCCTGTGGAAATCAGGCATTTCCACACCCTAGTTATGGTGCAGCTCGCAAAAATCCTCAAAAATAGGGTTTTTACAGAGGAAAACACAACTTCATCTCTCAGGAAAAGTTCTTCTCCCTTCTTTCTTTAGGAATTCAGGCCACTAACCCTTCTGAAGGCAACATATAGGCTTACATCATTAACGATCATGAGGGTGAAGAAAATAATGTGTAACAGAGAGCCCCCCAAAGTATGAAGTTAGAACAAAGTGATAGTTGAAATACTTTTTCGTGTGTGTGTAGGGAACAAGGAACAATCGGTCGGAAACTTGCCAACAAACAAGGAAATACAGTACAATAATATATCATCACTGAGGTAGGCATTCCCATACTTAGAATACAAATGACTCAAATCATAAATGCTGACATGTGAAGATCCATGTCAAGTAATATATGGCATGGCCACCAAACATACAATGTGGATCCATGCCAATATGACTCAAATTTGAACATAGCCACCAAAAATACATTGTGCATCTATGTGTTAAAGACTCAAATTTGAACATTGCCATGAGACATACAATGTGGATCTATGCAATAGTACAAACTGGATATACTTCAATGCAACCTAAATCTATGAGAAAAGATTTAGGGTCTTCATCTACATTACTCTATAGTATGAATCTAACCATGAGAATACAAGTGTCGAAGTCAAACATGGTAGAAACCACTTGATTACCGGTCATTAGTGTATACCGTTAAAAAGTGCAAGGGAAATCACCATTAATGTCAATGACTCCCAAGGTACACTAGTAAAATCCAACGAATGTGAATTAATAAGCTGAAGTCGAACACTCGACGAAATCTCCCAATCAAGGGTCAATAATGAAAACCCATTGTCGAAAGCGAGGAAACCTGCCATTGAGGCATGCAAGTTCCAAGGTACTAATTAGTTTCTAAGTCTAATTCCTGGATAATGAATTGAAGTCGACAGGAAAAGACTCGTCACAGGAGGGCCTTAATGTATCCCCCATCAATGACACGAAATGGGTAACAAGATTTGATGTAGATCAGAGTAACCAGTAACTCAGGACTAACTCAGGGATGGCCGACACAATAGAATGCTTAAGGACTGTGGAAAAGGCTAATGCAATAGAATGTTTTTCGGGTTGAAATTCTCTTTGAACATATTGACGACACAACAACTCTCTTGGAAACACTGACTCAACAACAAGGATCACAGACCAATTTGTAATCTTATAAAGGAGTATGATCATTAGACAAGAATATTTTCCAACCTAGACGCAAGGAGAGTGAAAGGATGTCATGTTCAAAAGAGACTCTTCCATAGAATATAGGTTTAGACACATTTCTTTCCCAATTTTCCCCCCACCATTTATGGAGAGTACCTCTTTATTTTTACGCAAGCTTGAGGAGGATAACATATGCTTGTAATGTAAGCTCATCCTTTGGATGAGTCCCTCAAAGTATGTTTAAAAAACCCTAGGAAGGAGTGGTTCGGTCCCATATGGGTCTTTTGATGTTTGTTTAACAAGTCCAAGGAAAGAAAACTCAGGGGTTTTTCATGTTTATAGAGTCTGAAAAACACTTAAAGAGAACTCTCTCAGTTCCTTTTTTGTAAAGTAGTCCGATGATATCGAAAAAGAGATAAACTATCGCTCAACAAATGTTTTCTTCAAATACTTTAATGAGCGTGAAAAGAACAAGGTCCCTCGATAATCTTTTCATGTTTAGAGAGTCTAAAAATAGCTTAAAGGGAACTCCAGTGGGTTCCTTTTTCGTATAACTTTTACGAGTCCGAAAAAGTGATAAAAGTATACTCGGTTACATTCTCATTGATTTACGAGCACGGGAAAGAACAAAGACTAAGCTCGGTATTTTATTCTCATGTATTTACGAGCATGAGAAAGAACAAAGACTAAGCTCGGGATTGTTTTCATTTTTACGCAAGCTTTAAAACAAAACAAAACTATGCTTAAGATAGATTTTATTTTTTCACAAGATTAAAAATAAACAAAACTATGCTTGGACCTTTATTTAATTTTTACACAAGTTCGAACGAGAGGAAACTATGCTTGAGGTAGGTGGTTTCATTTTTAAACAAGCTTGAGCCATAGAAAGCTATGCTTGCGACTTCCCAACACATGGTTGGTACCTAGCCCCCAGCTTCAGAAGCTAGTGGCTCAACTTCAACATGAAGTCCAGAGGCTAGAAGCATTTCCCCCCAAGCTTCATTTCATCCAACTGCAAAGATAAATGAAAGGAAGCTTCAAATACTAGACGAAGGACTTGACTCAAACAGAGAGAGGAATAAATCTATTTCATTTTTTAATGAGCTTGCCACAGAGAAGAAAAACTATGCTCGAGAATCCAGGTTCAATCCCTAGACCTCTGTTTCATTTTTTAACGAGCTTGACACAGAAACAGAAACTATGCCCACAATCTTTGTTTCATTTTTTAATGAGGTTGCCACAGTGACGCAAAACTATCCTCATAGCTGGGTTCATTTTTTAATGAGCTTGAAAGCATAAAACTATGCTCAAAGATGGTTTCATTTTTTAACGAGCTTTAAATCAGAGAACCATGCTCAGAGCTCTCTTCTTGATCATGGCTTCCAAGAGGACAATGCTCTGGAAGGACACCATGTCAAGGGACAAAACTCGGTCATGGCCTCCAATAGATCTTCACTTGACGGAAGAAACACACTCTGGAAGGAACACATGTCGAGGGTCGCGAGAGGGGTAAGGAGGTCAGGCTCCAATAGCCCTATTAAAGAGGTCACCATGTCAACTACTGGATCTAAGTCATTGTCATCAGCAGTGGAAGGCATGGGAGACAACGCCACATAATTTACCCGTGGCAGGGATGATACCATCTGCATATACGAACCATGTAGGGAGGTCATTGAGGTCAAGTCAGGACCAAAAAATGAAAGTTGATCAATGGTCACCATTCTTCCATCATGAGGGAAATATATCACATGAAAAAGAGTGGACACAATAGCTTTCATGGCATAGACATAATCTCTCTCAAGGAGTAAAGAGAAATCCAAGGGGTCTTGGACTACCATGACATCAATAAAGACAATTTTCCCTCCCAAAGTTACAGGAAACCGAGGAAGGGTCCCTAAAGGTTGACTGGTTCTTCTGTTAAAAGCTAATAGATTTTTCATAACCAGGGCAAGCTGAGGACAACCCAAATCTTGCCAAGCAAATGAGGACAAAATACTAATGGACAGACCTTCATCTATCAATGTCTGAGGAACATCCCGACCACAAACTTGCACTGCAATCTGGAAAGGAATGTGAGAGGGAAGGCGAGGTCTTGTTAGCACACCCCAATCAAAATGGATGGCCTCATTACTTGGAGGGGGTTCCATAGGAGAAGGAGGAATACCCCTCGGCATGGTAGAGTCTGTATCAATGAGAAAAACGTGGGCAGTTTCAGGTTTACTCTTGAGCAGGAGAGTAGGATCGGTCGATGATGAGATCAGATCGACCACTTGGGTTGCATTATCCAAAGGGATAATGGGGTCAATGGGTGGAAACAGATCGACCTCTTGGGTTTCACTCTCTAATCGGAGAGTGGGATCGATTGAGGATGGGATCAGATCAACAACTTGGGTTGCACTCTCTAACAGGAGAGTGGGATCGACCAAGTATGGGATCAGATTGATCACTTTGGTAACTGGTTCAAATAAGGATGTTCCCATATTGATGACATGATAAACTAGATTGACCGATGAAGGGGATGGATTGATCATTCCATCAACTATAGGTGGGTCGAGAGTAAGCTTGCGATAAGCAACTGGAAGTTGAGGCTGTGAAATAGTCATGTCTTCCAGGAATTTCGAGGATTCTTCCATATGAGGGCAAAGATGAGTTAGATGTCACCCTTTGCATAACATACACGGGAACTTGGCTCTACTTTTCTTCTTCCCAACTATATCGTGACTAGTTAACGAGAGGTCATCAACATGTCGTTCATAGGCTAATGACATGGGTTGGCGAGGGTGTGTAGACTATCCATATATAAACTTGGATAGACCGGGGCAATCCTTAATAATATGGATACCCTTACAAAGCCTGCAATGGTACTTGGGATTACAGGTTGTTTGGGTGTTCTTGGCATCATCAACACTCCCAACATGATCAACAGTAGCTGGTTTCTTTCCAACACGTCCAGCAGTGGTTGGAAGTTTATACCCTTGTTTATTTTTCTTCTTCTTATTCTTCCTTTTCTTCTTCTTCTTATCCACCCGGTTACTAGCTTCAGATCTTTCACTCGGCGAAGAAGATGAAACAAAAGCAGACCTTGCAAGTGAAGAAGGTGAAGAAGATCTTACTGGTGAAGAAGGCGAAGGATCAACATGAGGTTGAATTTCTTGGGGGGAAGTGCTTACAAATGAAGCACTGATTTCATTCGGGACTACCTGAGTGGAAAACAACCATACTGGTGATCCAATCATGAGGCTTGGAAGGCTCAAAGTAGTGATGTGAGGAGGACCAATGTTTCCGTAAGAAGGAAAAACAAAAGGTTCCTTTGGAACAGAGGTTCCTTCATTGGTCATTCCGAGAACTGACGCCATTAAAAAAAAAATTCCAATCTAGAGTCTACTAGGGAAAACAAACAACACACGCTAAAAATCTAGTAAGCAAGAAAGAAAACAAAACCTTCTCACAATGAGCACACTAGTTGGTGATGAAATCCAACGTCGTGGGAACAAAGTAAGAAGGGGATGAGACAGAGTGGGCATAAAAGTTACGTTGACAACCTGCTTAACAGACTTATGCCTTGGTGCAATCTTCCACACAGTAATTGTGGATTTAGCCTCTAAGGAGCCCGAGTGAGTTTGGCCAATGTCTATTCCAGGTACCGTGAAGATTTGCCCCTCCACAGTCACCTTGTGTAAAGATCCTAAATAGATAGGTCACTAAGGTTACCAACTACTACAGTGATGCCTGGGGAAACAAACGACAGTACGATCCATGTGCAAGGGCAGGGTATCTAGCCCAAAATCAACTTGAAAGGATTCCACTCATCATTGTGGGTATACCTCTCAAGTGACCCCCATAATACGTGCAACCTCTACAACAAGACCAACAAAGCAGGGTGAGTAACTCTGCCAGTCTCAATGCAACCTTGTGATTGACCCTTGTGTTAGAAGGGCTTCCTAGGACAAAATGTAATAAGTGGATTTAACCACTCCCTAAATCAATATTCTATGTTTGTTTGCAACTTTGGAAAGTTATCTTTCACACCTATTCCAAAGCCCTACAACTAATCTAATGTAGGTTTGCTGCCAGAAAATATAAAAATGTCTAGTCAATTTTTATAAGCGCTTTATTTTATGGCTATTATTACTCAAGAGGTAAACATGGCGTGGAAAATATGGTGTTTTGACCTACTCGAAAGTTATGCAAAGAGATCAAGATGCAATCTTTTCATTTCGATGAAATCTATGCTACGAGAAGGAGAAAACATTTATCGTTCCCATATGCACAATGTCCCAAAATTTTGAAACTCATCAATATCAAGATTCTCAAGAAATGAGAAAAATAGACTGTATACCAATGCACGATTCATGTCCCCCCCTGGCCATGAGGGGGGAATGTTTTTAGAATTTAAGACCAAAAAATGCCAAGAATCATGCAATTTCGCTACTTCAAATGCAAGGAAGTCCCCAATCTAATGTAAACCAAGAAATTATGATTTTTGTTTCAAAGAGACACTAAAACAAATAGCAAATCACTTCAAAACAAAAACAACCCAAACTAAGTTTCTCTTTTAACACGATTTATACAGAAAAATAAGTATTCTTTCACTAAACAATTCTAAAGAAAAACCATGCTTTGTAACTGAAAGACACTCAAAGAAAGAGACTAAATCTTTCAAAAGAAAAAAAATCAAATATGGCTAAAAGTAGTTTCAAAGTTGTCAAGCAGACTGTAAACAGATCCAACAAATCACCCCAGAACCATATCACAAATCTAGGTAGGGAAAACCTCCAAATACAAATTCTTTCACAATTTCCGCAGGCTAGAAGACTAGCACAGTGCAGAAATCACTGATTTTCATGGGCTAGATAAGGGTATGGCATGGCGTTTACTCACTAGTCAAAATAGGTAGGGCACGAAAATCCTAAGTTGTCGCACTGTCCCTCAAAGCAGGGTGCAAAAATCAAACAAAAATGGAAAAAATTAAAAATTGAGAAGGTTTTCCAGTGAAGTTTAATAGTCAGAGAGTCAAGCTGGATCTCCCAGTGACTCAAAAAACCAAAACCAAGCAATCAAAGAAAGAAAGAAATAAAAAATAGGAAAACATTTGTTTCCCCAGTGGAGTCACCAATTTTGTTAATGGGTAAATCGGTGAATGCAGACATAGACTAATCCCCCTAGATCCACCTAGATCTAGAACAAAACACGACAGGACATGGTGCTTTCCCTAGGCTCTAATCATCAAGTTTACTACCAAACAAAGACGAGAGACATACCTTTAAGTGTGGCTTCCTTATGTCTTTGTTGTCCCTGTTTCACTCCGGTGTTCTTGTGATATTGATCCTGCAGCGAGACACAAACCAACCAAAGTGAATGCAACAATAGTATATTCAATGAAAACCTATGCATGTGATCAAGGAGTCATGCAATAAAATAAGATAATTCTATGGGAAAAAAACATGCCACTGTATTATATTAATAATAGGAAGAGAGATTACAACCAGATGCCTTGATGTCGTAAGGTTCCTTCCAAGAGTTCCTTGCTTCCCACACACTTTTGATCCAAGAATTCTGAGACTATATATCTGACATCTATCTTGAAAAAAGCAAATCTCAAAGCCAACATACCAAGCTAACAATCTCAAGCCAAATTTCTAATCTCAAAGGCTCAAGAACTTTCCAACCCAATCAAGCTAAATTTCTCCATGAGATCTCCTCTCCTTTTATAAGCTGAAGAGGATAAGGTGAGGAGGTTAGGATGATCCCACTAAATCATGATAGCAAGTAAGATCCAAACCATTTGGAGGCCACCTCACCATAGAAGCTTCTCCTTCTAGAAGGATCAAGAAAATGCTCATTTTTCCCACATACGAAGGCCACCGCGACCTAACTATAGTGCAGACTGCAGAAACTCCGTGCCCTAGCTATAGTGCAGCCTATGGAAACTCTGCGCCCTTGATATAGTGCAGCCTGTGGAAACTCTGCACCCTAGCTATAGTGTTGCCTGCGAAAATCAGACATTTTCACACCCTAGCTATGGTGCAGCCCGCAGAAATCCCCAAAAATAGGGTTTTTACAGAGGAAAACACAATTTCATCTCTTAGGAAAAGTTCTTCTCCCTTCTTTCTTTAGAAATTTAGGCCATTGACCCTTCTGAAGGAACCATATAGGCTTACATCATTAATGATCATGAGGGTGACGAAAATAATGTGTAACAAACATCCACACTATAATCCTCAATTTAATTAAAGCATAATGTAGATATGAATGTGGCTATGGCAAAGCGATGTAATATGTGAATTATATTTTTGATTTTTTTTAATAAATAAAATCTGATTCCAGTTATTGGGAGACATGGGACAAAGATGGAGGCTAATTTTTCCACAAGAGAAAGGAGTGCCTAAGAGGGGTCTAAGGGGGGAATTATTTATGGGTATTAATCCAAACCCGCATTCTTGAATTTTATTATCATTGTGTATAAAACTTATATTTCCTATTTGAGTGTGTGAGAGCCCAATCACTGAATACATGTAAGAGGGTGGGTGTGAGAAGTCAGATACCATAGTCATTGGTAGGATGGGGATGAAGTAAAATCAACATTGGGGAGTGTCAGACTCAACATACTGGAGAAAAGAGAGGAATTTTTTATGGGGAGAACAACCATTTTAAAAAGTCATGTTTTTTCATGAGCAACAGAGACAAAGAAAAAAAGAAGATCTCTAAGGCTGGAGAAACAATGAAGGGAGAATTTTGGAGCATTTTTTGAGATAAATACCGAAGAGTCAAGTTGTCAGGATTGTAGAAGAAACATGATGTCACGACTAAAGAGTTAAATCATGTGTGAGTTGCACTATAAAAACTAGTTATTGGCGGTTCTTTACTGGTACTTTTTCCTAGCAGCGAGTTCCCATTAGTGGGATTCCTGGTTACCTATGCCATAGAGAACTTGATAAATGAATGGAACACCTAATGGAATGATAACAGTGAATGGGTACATTCCTTGGGTTGGGAAATTCAAGAGGAAGAGAGTTGGAGGAAATTTGGGATAGTTGTAGGAGAATGTCGGTGGGTTGTGGGAATATTTGAGCTGTGAGTGGATAGTGAGAGACAACCTCTTTTGTGGATTCCTATCCCGAGATCAAGGATGACTTGATATTGAGATATGGAACAACAATTATAAGGTTGGTTGGAAAGTTCGTGCCAAGCAACTAGTTGCAAAACTAATTTAAAATATATGTGTTTATTTGTTTTTCTGAGTTTTTTTTGTGAGTTTAACTACTGTGCATTTTTAATCTTTCTATGAGAATGAATTATACGATGCTATGAGGAATCAATTATATGCATCAATGTTTTTTCATCATGTTGTAGCTATGTTTAAATTAATGATAGAAAATGGTTAAATCTATGTGTATTCCTATAACTGGTAAGCTACTGTATTAGTTAGCCGAGAAATTTTATTTTATGTTTAATTTTGGATGGTAATGTTAGTCAGTTAAGATGGGGCAAATTACTAATTCGTATCAGATCTTAAGGTTCAACACTGAGTTTGTATGGGCCAAGAACCTGGACAAATTGAGAAAATTCATTGTTATAGATTCAAATATGTGGAAAATTTGGGGGGGGGAATGGTGAACCATAGTAAAATCCTAATTTTTTTTAGAATATTAGAGTTTAATTTACCTCACAATAGTTTAAGAGAGGAGTAATGGCATCAATCTGTAGGTTGCAAAGTTAATTCTGGCCTAGGAGGTCGAACTTTGTGTTTTAATGGTGATTGAGGAGTTGGAAAATTGATGACCCAATCATTCCGACATTAGGAATAAATGACTAAGATTCATTATGGAATGAGTAAAAACATCCAAGTGCATCGATGACAAAATTTCTGAGGAATTACAAAATTCTAAAAAAAAAAAAATTCTAAATTTTTGAATTTTTTTGTAGAATGATGATGTGGACCATATCGTGGCATGGATTAATAGATTCCATGGTGGTAGAAGATAGGGGTCGTAGGACATAATTTGGTGAACCAATGATTTATATCACCTTGATCTCGATGATCGATAGTCTATATCCAACATGGTCTTGG
>SNQJ01S0072186.1:0-18939 GCA_010110895.2 Picea sitchensis | reverse complement strand
TAAATCCACTTATTACATTTTTTCCTGGGAAGCCCTTCTAACATAAGGGTCAATCACGAGGTCGCATTGAGACTGGTAGAGTTACTCACCCTGCTTTGTTGGTCTTGGTTTAGAGGTTGCACGTATTATGGGGGTCGCTTGAGAGGTATACCCACAATGATGAGTGGAAGCCTTTCAAGTTGATTTCGGGCTAGATACCCTGCCCTTGCATGTGGATTGGACTATCGATTGTTTCCCCAGGCATCACTATAGTAGTTGGTAACCTTAGTGGACTATCTCTTTAGGATCTTTACACAAGGTGACTGTGGAGGGGCAAGTCTTCACAGTACCTGGAATCAACGTTGGCCAAACTCGCTCGGGCTCCTTGGAGGGTAAATCCACAATCACTGCGTGGAAGATTGCACCAAGGCGTAAGTCTGTTAAGCAGGTTGTCAACGTAAATTTTCCACCCGCTCTGTCTCATCCCCTTCTTACTTTGTTCCCACGACGTTGGATTTTATCACCAACTAGTGTGCTCATTGTGAGAAGGTTTTGTTTGCTTGCTTGCTTACTATATTTTTAGTGTGTGTTGTTTGTTTTCCCTAGTGGACTCTAGATTGGAATTTTTTTTTTAATGGCGTCAGTTCCCAGAATGACAAATGAAGGAACCTATATTCCAAAGGAACCTTTTGTTTTTCCTTCTTACAGAAACATTGGTCCTCCTCACATCACTACTTTTAGCCTTCCAGGCCTCACAATTGGATTACCAGTATGGTTGTTTTCCACTCATGTAGTTTCGAATGCAATTAGTGCTTCATTTGTAAGCACTTCCCCCCAAGAAATTCAATATTAGGTTGATCCTTCACCTTCTTCACCAGTAAGAGATTCTTCACCTTCTTCACTTGCAAGGTCTTCTTCTGTTTCATCTTCTTCTCCGAGTGAAAGCTCTGAAGCTAGTAACCTAGTGGATAAGAAGAAGAAAAATAAACAAGGATCCAAACTTCCAACCACTGTTGGACGTGTTGGAAAGAAACCAGTTACTGTTGATCATGTTGGGAGTGTTGATGATGCCAAGAACACCCAAACAACCCGTAAGCCCAAGTACCCTTGTAGGCTTTGTAAGGGTATCCATATTATTAAGGATTTCCCTGGTCTATCCAAGGTTATAGACGCATGGTCTACACACCCTCGCCAACCCATCTCATTAGCCTCTGAACAACATGTTGATGACCTTCCGTCAACTAGTCACAATATAGTTGGGAAGAAGAAAAGTAGAGCCAAGTTCCCATGTATGTTATGCAAAGGGTGTCATCTAACTCATCTTTTCCCTCATATGGAAGAAGCCTCTAAATTCCCGGAAGACATGACTGTTTCACAACCTCAATTTCCATCTCATTATCGCAAGCTTACTCTCGACCCACCTGTAGTTGATGGAATGATCAATCCATCCCCTTCATCTTTCAATCTGGTTTATCATGTCGTCAATATGGGCACGTCCTTAGTTGAACCAGTTACCAAAGTGATCAATCCAATCCCATCCTCGGTCAATCCCACTCTCTCATTAGAGGGTGCAACCCAAGTGGTCGATCTGATCCCATCCTCGGTCGATCCCACTCTCCCATTAGAGAGTGAAACCTAAGCGGTCGATATGTTTCCAATCGTCGACCCCATTATCCCTTTGGAGAATGAAACCCAAGTGGTCAATCTGATCTCATCATCGGTTGATCCTACTCTCCCGCTCAAGAGTAAACCCGATACTTCCCATGTTTTTCTCGTTGATACAGACTCTTCCATGCTAGGGGGTATTCCTCCTTTTCTTGTGGAACCCCCTCCAAGTAATGAAGCCATCCATTTTGATTGGGGTGTGCTAATTGGACCTTGTCTTCCCTCTCACATTTCTTTCCATATTACAGTGCAAGTTTGTGGTCGGGACGTTCCTCATATGTTGATAGATGAAGGTGTGTCTGTTAGTTTTTTGTCATCATTTGCTTGGCAAGCTTTGGGTTGTCCTCAGCTTTCCCCGGTTATGAAAAATCTATTAGCTTTTAATAGAAGAACCAATCAACCTTTAGGGACCCTTCCTCGGTTTCCTGTAACTTTGGGAGGGAAAATTGTCTTTATTGATGTCATGGTAGTTCAAGACCCCTTGGATTTCTCTTTACTCCTTGGGCGAGATTATGTCTATGCCATGAAATCTATTGTGTCCACTCTTTTTCGTGTGATATATTTCCCTCACGATGGAAGAATGGTGACCATTGATCAACTTTCATTTTTTGGTTCTGACTTGACCTTAATGACCTCCCTACACGGTTCGTATATGCATACGGTATCATCCCTGCCATGGGTAAATTATGTGGCGTTGTCTCCCATGCCTTCCACTACCGATGACAATGACTTAGATCCAGTAGTTGACATGGTGACCTCTTCAATTGGGCTATTGGAGCCTGACCTCCTTACCCCTCTCGCGACCCTCGACATGTGTTCCTTCCAGAGTGTGTTTTTTCCGTCAAGTGAAGATCTCTTGGAGGCCATGACCAAGTTTTGTCCCTTGACATGGTGTCCTTCCAGAGCATTGTCCTCTTGGAAGCCATGATCAAGAAGAGAGCTTTGAGCATGGTTCTTTGATTTCAAGCTCGTTAAAAAATGAAACCATCTTTGAGCATAGTTTTATGCTTTCAATCTCATTAAAAAATGAACCCAACTATGAGGATAGTTTTGCGTCACTGTGGAAACCTCGTTAAAAAATGAAAAAAATATTGCGGGCATAGTTCTTGTTTCTGTGTCAAGCTCGTTAAAAAATGAAACAGAGGTCTAGGGATTGAACCTAGATTATCGAGCATATTTTTTCTTCTCTATGGCAAGCTCGTTAAAAAATGAAATAGATTTATTCCCTCTCTCTATTTGAGTCAAGTCCTTCATCTAGTATTTGAAGCTTCCTTTCATTCATCTTTGCAGTTGGATGAAATGAATCTTAGGGGGCAATGCTTCCAGCCTCTGGACTTCATGTTGAAGTTGAGCCACTAGCTTCGTAAGCTGGGGGCTAGGTACCAACCATGCGTTGGGAAGTTGCAAGCATAGTTTTCTATGGTTCAAGCTTGTGTAAAAATGAAACCACCTACCTCAAGCATAGTTTCCTCTGGTTTGAGCTTGTGTAAAAATTAAATCAGGTCCAAGCATATTTTTGTTTAGTTTTAAGCTTGTGAAAAAATAAAATCTATCCCAAGCATAGTTTTGTTTTGTTTTAAAGTTTGTGTGAAAATCAAAATAATCTTGAACTTAGTCTTTGTTCTTTCTCATGCTCGTAAATACATGGGAATAAGTTACCGAACTTAGTCTTTGTTCTTTCTCATGCTCATAAATCAATGAGAATGTAATCGAGTATACTTTTATCACTTTTTCGGACTCTTAAAGGTTATACGAAAAAGGAACCCACTGGAGTTCCCTTTAAGCTCTTTTTAGACTCTCTAAACATGAAAATATTGTCGAGCGACCTTGTTCTTTTCATGCTCGTTAAAGTATTTGAAGAAAATGTTTGTTGAGTGATATTTTATCTCTTTTTCGATCTCATCAGACTACTTTACAAAAAAGGAACTGAGAGAGTTCTCTTTAAGTGTTTTTTAGAGTCTATAAACATGAAAAACCCCTGAGTTTTCTTTCCTTGGACTCGTTAAACAAACATCAAAAGACCCATATGGGACCGAACCACTCCTTCCTAGGGTTCGTTAAACATACTTCGAGGGACTCGTCTTGAGGATGAGCTTACATTGCAAGCATATGTTATCCTCCTCAAGCTTGTGTAAAAATAAAGAGGTACTCTCCATAAATGGTGGGGGGAAATTTGGGAAAGAAATGTATCTAAACCTGTATTCTATGGAAGAGTCTCTTTTGAACATGACACCCTTTCACTCTCCTTGTGTCTAGGTTAGAAAATCTTCTTGTCTCATGATCATACTCCTTTATAAGATTACAAATTGGTATGTGATCCTTTTTGTTGAGTCAGTGTTTCCAAGAGAGTTGTTGTGTCGTCAATATGTTCAAAGAGAATTTCAACCCGAAAATCCTTCTATTGCGTCGGCCTTTTCCACAGTCCTTAAGCCTTCTATTGTGTCAGGCATCCCTGAGTCAATCCTGAGTTACTGGTTACTCTGATCTACATCAAATCTTGTTACCCATTTCATGTCATTGATGGGGGATACATTAAGGCCCTCCTGTGACGAGTCTTTTCCCATCGACTTCAACTCATTATCCAGGAATTAGACTTAAAAACTAATTAGTACCTTGGAACTTGCATGCCTCAATGGCAGGTTTCCTCACTTTCGACAATGGGTTTTCATTATTGACCCTTGATTGGGAGATTTCATCGAATGTTCGACTTCAGCTCATTAATTCACATTCGTTGGATTTTACTAGTGTACCTTGGGAGTCATTAACATTAATGGTGATTTTCCTCACACTTTTTAACGGTATACACTAATGACCGATAATCAAGTGGTTTCTACCATGTTCGACTTTGGCACATGTATTCGCATGGTTAGATTCATACTATAGAGTGGTGGAGATAAAGACCCTAAATCTTTTCTCATAGATTTAGGTTGCGTTGAAGTATATTCAGTTTGTATTGTTGCATAGATCAACATTGTATGTCTCATGGCTATGTTCAAATTTGAGTCTTTAACACATAGATGCACAGTGTATTTTTGGTGGCTATGTTCAAATTTGAGTCATATTGGCATGGATCCACATTGTATGTTCGGTGGCCATGACATATATTACTTGACATGGATATTTGCATGTCAGCATTTATGCTTTGAGTCATTTGTATTCCGAGTATGGGAATTCCTACCTCAGTGATGATATATTATTGTACTGTATTTCCTTGTTTGTTGGCAAGTTTCTGACCGATTGTTCCTTGTTCCCTACACACACTCGACAAAGTATTTCAACTATCACTCTGTTCTAACTTCATACTTTGGGGGACTCTCTGTTACACATTATTTTCGTCACCCTCATGATCGTTAATGATGTAATCCTATCTTTTTCCTTCAGAAGGTTCAGTGGCCTGAATTTCTAAAGAAAGAAGGGAGAAGAACTTCTCCTGAGAGATGAAGTTGTGTTTTCCTCTATAAAAACCCTATTTTTGAGCATTTTCGCGGGCTGCACCATAGCTAGGGTGTGGAAATGCTTGATTTCTGTAGGCTGCACTATAGCTAGGGCACAGATTTTCCGTAGGGTGCATTATAGCTAGGTCGCGACGGCCTTCGTACGTGGGAAAAATGAGCATTTTCTCGATGCTTCTAGAAGGAGAAGCTTTTATGGTGAGGTGGCCTCCAAATAGTTTATATCTTACTCGCTTTCATGATTTAGTGGGATCATCCTAACCTCCTCACCTTATCCTCTTCAGCTTATAAAAGGAGAGGATATCTCATGGAGAAAGTTAGCTTGATTGGGTTGGAAAGTTCTTGAACCTTTGAGATTAGAAATTTGGCTTGAGATTGTTAGCTTGGTATGTTGGCTTTGAGATTTTCTTTTGTCAAGATAGATGTCAGATCTATAGTCTCAGAATTATTGGATCAAAAGTGTGTTGGAAGCAAGGAAATATTGGAAGGAACCTTACGACATCAAGGCATCTGGTTGTAGTCTCTCTTCCTATTATTAATATAATACAATGGCATGTTTATTTCCCATAGAATTATCTTATTTTATTGCATAACTCCTTCATCACATGCATAGGTTGTCATTGAATATATTATTGTTACATTCACTTTGGTTGGTTTGTGTCTCGTTGTAGAATCAGTATCATAAGAGCACCAGAGTGAAACAAGGACAACAAAGACATAAAGAAGTGACACTTAAAGGTATGTCTCTCGTCTTTGTTTGGTAGTAAATTTGATGATTAGAGCCTAGGGAAAGTGCCATGTCTTGTCGTGTTTTGTTCTAGATTTAGGTGGATCTAGGGGGATTAGTCTATGTCTACATTCACTAATTTACCCATTAACAATGTTATAATATGTATCAAGGAAAATAAATATCCAACAAGGGATCATCCCAAAATAATAGTCCAACTAACCATATAAAACATTCAATTCTAGTAAGAGAGTATATAGCACATAACACAAAGCTTAATAATTATTGGAAGGATGCAGAACACATACTAAGGTGTAATTGATCAACAACTAGCCATCAAGGGAAACCCCAACCGTCATCCAAGGAGGATGATACTTGCAAGCATTAGATAGAAATGACCAGTGAAGAGTATATCGTCTATAACCAATAATAACATCCAACATTAACTACAACTGAATATATTTCATAACACTCAAATGCATTACGGCGTGTTACATTAAGTCCCTCCTTAATGAATTTGTTATATTTTCTATTAATAAAGTGAATAAAACATTTGAATCCTTTAAGAAAAAATGGTGGTTCTAGCTATGAATTCCTCTCACCAAATAATCCATTGCATGTCTGTAACAAGACTAGGAATGAAATTCCAAATTTGTCAACAAAAAACTAACTCAACAAGAAATGACTTAAAAGTGGTCAAAACCCTTAACAATATTTGAATTGTGAATCTCTTTCAAACCATAATTAAATACAAACACAATTAATAAACAAAAAATATTTTTGAGTCTCATTGATTCTTTACACCACTCCATTGATTCTCTACACCACTTGAACTTATCTTGACTCACAAACATTGTAACATAATAAACAAATCATATCTTTATACATGCATTTCACTATTAACGCTTCCTTAGACCCAATCATCTCACTTATGAGCTTCCTTAGACCCAATCATCTCACTTATAAATTGATATTGAACATATCAATTCATAACTTGAAATCATAACTTTGATTCTTCTCGAATTCAACTACACTCTCTAACTATAAAAATGTATCTTCACATTTCCATCCTCTAGTATTTACACCATTATCGAATCCAAATTGCACCATTTTTTCTCAATGCATCTTAAACAACGAACAACTTGTATATAGAAGCCAAAGTGAAATTATAGCAAATTAAGTGGCCTTGTTACTCTTGAGTTTCATCAAATCATTAGCATGTCATACTCTTCCCCGACATTGACTTTAACTTGGTTAGAAATGATTAATGGGTACAAGGTCCAACAATCATACATTATTCATATTCTCTAAGCACGTTTTTGTTGAAAATTCTAATGAAATTATTTATGTCATAATCTCATTTATGGCTTATGAAAATTCTTGAGGAATTGATTCCCTAGAGAAGCTTGTTCTAAATAGGGTCACCGAATGTTTTTTTATTGTATTCAAATTAAAGTGTTTGTATTAATCCCCCTAATACAAATAGATAGGATAAGGTAGATTAAAAATTCAATATTAGAATTCCTTAGTTTTTTAAATAGACTTGATGTTTTCACTTTGACGCCTTCTAAATTTAATGTATAAATATTAAAATTTATGATGGTCAATTTGGATCATTAAAATTGGAAAATTAGATATCCATCTATATATTGAAACAAAAATAATTAAGAGGGAATGGATATTTAATTTTCAAATTTTTATGGTATAAAGTTTGATATAATAGGATTTAATAGTTTATTGAATAATGTTATTTTTAATTGAGGGAAATGAGACCACCACATAAAGACATGAGATTTTTTAATAAAATATTTCAAAAAAAATTCTATTCATTATGTACATTTTCAATTTGAATTAAGCTTGGTTGACACAAAAAATATACTAACTAAATTGTTAAATATTATATCAATAAATTCATTATTCTTTTTTATTCGATCAAAGATAAGTAGCAAGAACAAATTGTTAGTAGAGAATTATTTTAGTAGGATGATTATCACCCTCGAAAAATCACCCAAAAAGATATTTTTTGTGGGGTATAATCTCAACGCCATTACATCACATTAGAATACAAAGTTCATGTATTCCGACTCCACTTTAACCAACTCCTTAATCACATCACATGATTTTGGAGTATTAGTATCTCAACTCCACCTTAAAAAACTCATTAATCAATGCTCACCTATGCATGCCTATACAATACATACAAAAAAATATAGAAATCCTGTCAGAATTATAACACTCACTCTATTTCTGTCTATGGGGAGAAAATGTGTAATTCTTGAAAATGTCTACCACTAATAAGATTGTGCCCAGCTTAAATACCTCATGAGTCTATATAAATTGGGAATCCTACCACCTATACCTATGATAGTGTTTGATATATTTATAAATATTGTTTTGAAACTTCTCTATGGATTCTAAAATAGTGATATCATCCTCAAGCAATCCAATCCTCTTATAGGTCACGCCCAAAGAAGAGGATGGATTCATAGTAACATACTCATATCTAATCTATATGACCATGATATATGACAATCTAGGGTGTGTGGGATCCATAGGAAAACACATTTAGAACAATGTTATATTACCACAGTTAGGCAATATTCTTCCACCTACATATTGTTTACTAAAAATGACATCTTTGGGATTCCTTTTGCATAATATCATTGAAATAAAATCATGCACTATGGGAGGAGGGTCACTTTTCCGATGCCTTTTCCATAAATATACAAATGTGTCATAATAGAGATGGAACTCAATGTGGTATCGACAACAACAGGTGTTTTGAATTGTGTTGGGCCTAATATACCATGGTTTCAACTTATCAAACATGCTAACGGAAATATTGACAAATGATTTATTTCTTGAAATTCCTTAAACAGCTCAACTTGCATCATCTTCATAATGTGCTTACAATGATTATCATACACACCTCTAGATAAGAGTCACCATAGAAAATGCTTTCAATCTGGTATAGCATGAGAATGTGGTTCCCAAAAATATATGACCTTCGAGTCTAATGCCTCCTACAAATCTATCTTGGTAGGATTGTCTACAAATAAGAGCCCAATAAGTAGCTTTATTGTTTTGATATATACAAATCCTAAATTTTGTAATCCTCCACAATGCTTTTCTACAAACATGAAGCAATTTTGACGTCGTTGTCACCATTCGACTTCTTGAAGTCCTTGATGTGGCAATTTTGACATTGTTATCACCATTTTGATTTTGTATTTGATACTATACTCAAGTTACTCACTCACTTCTTTTTTATTTGCTTAGATTTTAATATAAATATAATGTAATCTAATGAAAAAAAAATATTTCATTTTCAACTCACTCACTTCTTTTTTATTTGCTTGGATTTTAATATAAATATGATGTAATCTAATGAAAAAAAATATTTCATTTTCAATGGATTCGATCAAGTCTCATGTAGTGGCCAAAGAGGAAGAAAATTTTTTGGACATAACTTCATTTCAGCCTCATCCTAGAGATGAATTGTTCATGGTATCACCCAACAACCATAACCTATAGAAATTGCATGCATACATATAAAGTGAGAAATTGAAACAAGCGATCGATCCGAAGAGCATGTATTCATTTTGATGCTACAGAGTCTTTCAAACATAAACATGGAATTGAAGTATTATATCTGTATGTAATTTGAATATTGTAAAAATAATATTGTTTTTAATAAGATAATATTTCTAAAATATATATAGAAATTAAAGGTTGAATACTATATTTATATTTATATATATATATATATATATAAGTTTTTATATGCAATTTTATATTTCCAGTTCATATTTATGAATATGTTTTTATTTTAGTTTGTATTTATATTTAAAATCGATATAAAATATTATTATTTTTGTTAGTTTCAACTTATAATTATAATTGTTATTTACATGTTAAAGTGTTTTTACTTTACATTAATTTAGTTTCATATTATATTTTTTAACAAACTTTCACAATTTTCAAAAAATAATTTATTAAATTGATTTTTTGAATCTAGTATCTCTATCTAAGATGATGCTCTTTGGTATCCCAAGTACACCTACACTTTTTCAAAGAACATGTTTGTTGTATCTTTCACCTACACCTTTTCAAAGAACATGTTTGTTGTATCTTTCCCCTTGATGGTATTTTACAATGCATGAGAATGCACATCTTGCTAAACCTATCAAGTACCACAAACAAAAAGTCATGTCCCTTCCTTGCTCTTAATAAACCACCCATGAAATACATGGAGATGCTCTCCCAAGGTCTAGCAGGTGTAGGTATGGGATATAATAAACATTTGTTTCTATTACTATTCTTTTTGGTACAACAAAGTATGCATCCTCTGATAAACCATGCTACTTATTCTTTCATTTTAGGCCAATACATATACCTCTTTAAGTTGGCCACTATCTTCTGAACACCAAAATGCACTATGGAATTAGAGGTGTGATCCTCTTTGATAAGTTTAAATGTTTATCCTTTAGGAACACTTATATTTTCTAGCTTGTAGAGAAATCCATCATGGAGATGATAGTCAACCTTAATGTCACTTTCTTCTACACAAACTCAGCCCTATAGCTATTGAAACACATATTTAAAGTCTTCATATTCTATGTGTGCCTCTTTTTGTGCATCATACGTTAAAGGATCCATGTGCATGAGGGTTCCCAAAGTTGTGATCTGAGGATTTGGTTGGCCTTGAAAACGGGTCTTCCAACGTATTAGTGCTTCCCTTCTTATATGATGCTCGCTCTGGAACCTCAAATGTGCTCGCCAAAAGTGTCACACGTCCAAGTATGGAAAATGCATCCTAGTTGATTCCTCCGTCGGAATATGATGAGGAACCAGGAAAAGGATGCACCTTGCCCTCCTCTCAAATGGGTCGGAGGGAAATCTTGGAATTCCCCCTGGATGGGGTAAGTTGACCCAAAACCCTCTCAGAAGCTACGCCCTCACTCTAGATGAATGTGCCCTTACTGCTAAACACTATGTAACTGCTGCTAAAGAATGATGGAAGACCTGAATGATCTTCTCGGTGACTAGGGTGTGTCTCTCAACACCGAAATCAACCAATTGGTGTCTTCCTCCTGGAATCCACTAAACTATCTCTCCTGAGATGCGCCTCTCTCCTCAATGACAAGTCATAAGATGAAAAATGATGAATTAGGTCGCTGACCCTTCCTTTGTAGATTTCCAAAACCCTAAATCATTGTTGAAACCCTAATTCACTGTTGACTTCCAAAACCCTAAATCATTGTTGAAACCCTAATTCACTGTTGACTTCTATTTTTAGCTCATAATGACTTAAAAGTGTTTTTAACCCTTTTTAGCTCAATGTCACTTTTTGAATAAACATCGATGACTGAAGTGACCTCTAGTGACCATGTTTACCCCTTTCTGGCCCTGGCTATAGTCTAGCGGGGCAGTTTAGACCATTAAGCCTCCTCTCTGGAGCTCCTATTTGGAAAGGGACATTACAGTCCTCCCTTCCTGAAATTGCTTGTCCTCAAGCAATACCAATCCAGGGTGTTGCAACACCTGCTCACTCTCCCAAGTAGCATCCTCTTCTGGAATCCCTCTCCATCTGATCAAACACTCTCTGATGACCCTGCTCCTCAGTTTCTGCTCCCAGAACTCCAAAACCACCTCCGGAACTAACTCCAACTGTCCCTCCTCATCCAACAGGGGAAGCTCCTCTGATGTGCTAATGAATTATCCCACTTCCTTTTTGAGGCAAGACACATGGAACATGTTATGAATCTTTCTCCCCTCTGGAAGCTCTAGCTTGTAAGAAACCTCGCCTACCCAGCACATGATCCTATAAGGACCATAAAATTTGGGCTTGAGCTTCTCGATCCCACTCTTCTTTAGAGATGATTGTCTATAAGGTTGGAGTCTCAGGAAAACCAAATATACAACGTCAAAGATGCGCTCTATCCTGTGCCTGTTCATACTTATCTTCTGTTGGTTTTGTGTTGTTTGCAGGCTCTCTTTCAACAATTTGAGAATCTCCTGACTCTCTATGATCCAATCCTTGGCCTTGGGAGCTCTTCTCTCCCCCAAAACCAAGTCTACCAAAGTGGGAGCATCATATCCATACAATGCTTGGAAGGGTGTCATACCAATGGACATGTGGAAGGTGGTGTTTTAGAAATGTTCTCCTAAATGTAACCACTTTACCCACGTTCTCTGTTGTCCTCCTACATAGTTCCTCAAATACCCTTCAAACCACTTGTTGACAATCTCGGTCTGCCCATTTGTCTGAGGGTGATAGATGGTGCTAGGTGTCAACTCTGTCCCCACCAACCGAAACAACTCTCTCCAAAATGTCCCTATGAACCGACTGTCCCTATCACTGACAATGTTCTTCGACAACCCATGAAGTCTGAAGACCTCCTTGAAGAAAAGCTTGGCTACTTGAACTGTGATGTACTCTGTTGGTATGAAATAGAAGTGAGAAAACTTGGTCAATCTATCGACCACTACATAGATACAGTCCCTACCCTGGACCTTGGGTAGACCTGTGATGAAGTCCATAGATATACTCTCCCATTTGTCCTCTGGAATGGGAAGTGGCTGAAGTAGCCTTGTTGGAAGAGCATGCTCTAACTTGTTCTGTTGGCAATTCACACACTCACTGATGTGTCTCATAACATCCTGTTTGAGTCCCTTCCATGAGAACCTTTCTCTAATCTATCTATAGGTTTTGAAAAACCCCTGATGGCCTACTAGAGGTGAATCATGAGCTGCGGTGAGGATCTTCTTCTTGATCCCTGAATCTAGCACAAAGTAGACTCTATCCTTTTAAAATATGACATCGTCAATGACCGTATACCGGTCATCATGTATCTTCCCATCCATCACCTCACATGTGAACTTGTTCTTGGAATATTCCACTAACAAGTGGGATTTCCAATCTATTGAAATTTCCATCAAAGAACATGCCACAGGTCTCCTCGATAGTGCATCGGACACAATGTTTTTATTCCCCTTGACATACTCTATGTCAAAGTCGAATTCATTTACCTTTGTCACCCATTTCTTTTGGCGCTCACTGAGGTCCTTCTACTCAAGGAAATACTTCAAACTGTTGTGATCGGTCTTGATCACAAATTTGTTTCCCACCAAATATTGTCTGAACTTGGTCAAGGCATGCATGATTGCCAACATTTCTATGTCATAAATGGAGTACAACCTCTCAGGATGACTAAGCATCCGGCTCTCAAATACAATGGGGTGTCCTCCCTGCATCAAAACTGCACCGATCCCTTTGTCGAATGTGTCACACTCTAGTACAAATGGCAAGGTGAAGTCTGGTAGTCCCAACACTAGACAAGTGCCCATGACTTCCTTCATGTGATCAAAGGCTTCCTGTGACTTATCGGTCCATATGAAGGCCCCATGCTTGGTAAGATCTGTAAGTGGTGCTCCAAGATGAGAAAAACCTCGGGCGAACCGCCTGTAATAGCTGCAAAGCCCGAAAAAGCTCCTCAATTATGTCACATTCCTGGGCGTCGGCCAATCCAGAATGGCCTTGATCTTCTCTTGGTGCACCTGTACCCCCTATGCACTGATGATGTGGCCCAAGTAAAGAAACTATGTCATACCGAACTCGCACTTGGAATCTTTGGCATATAATGGTTGTGCCTCCATGATGCTCAATACCTCATCCAGGTGCCTCATATGCTCTTGCCATGACTGGCTATAGATCAAGATGTCATCAAAGAAAACCAAGACTGATTTCCTTAATTGATCCTTGAATATATGGTTCATGAAAGACTGGAATGTAGCAGGTGCATTGGTTAGCGTAAATGACATAACTAGGAACTCGAAGTGTCCAAAATGACATCGAAATTTTGTCTTCTTTATGTCCTACTCTCGGATGTTGATCTAATGATATCCAGAGCATAGATCAATTTTTGAGAAGTAAACTGCCCCATGCAGTTCATCCATCAACTCGTCAATGTGTGGGATAGGGTACCGGTTATTGATGGTTTTCTTGTTCAAGGATTGGTAATCAATGCACATCCTCATGGTGCCATCCTTCTTCAGAACTAAGACAACTGAAGAAGCAAATGGATTGTTGCTCGGTCTGATGTGTCCCATCGCCAACAATTCCTTGATTTCCTTCTCTATATCATCCTTGAACCTCCTAGGATGATGATAGGGGGGGGTGATCATAGGTTTGGCCCCCTCCTCGAAATCAATGGTGTTCTCAAACCCCTTGTCAGGTGGTCTTCCTGGTGGAATTTCCTCAAAGACCTGTTGATGTTGTCCCAATAAATTCTTGATCTCTATATGGTACTGTTGTCGACCTTTTGAATCCTTCTTAATAGTGATCAAACATTCTGCGGCATATGCTACCTCCTCATGTCTCAATATGCTCTCCATCCTCTTGGTTGAAACTATCCTAGGTGCTCTTGTCGACATACCTCTTAGAACAACCTTCTTCCCATCCTAATCTTTGANGTGTGGCCATCTACTACCGCAACATCAAACCCCTCAAACTCCTTTGTCTGAAGTGCCCGTCTTGATACTAGTGAAGCGTCGATGAAGTTGTGGGTGGCCCCACCATCTATCAGGGTGATTTCATGTTTCCCCTGAATAATCCCTCTGATACAGAGTGTATCATACCTGGGAACACTAGAAAGGGTTTCTATGACTCCTCCCTTTGCTAGTTTCCTCCTGTTAGCCTGCTCTGGTGGTTGTGGGACTACTGGAGGATGGGATCCTACTGGTGTCAGTGATCTACGGGGAGGTTTATCCTCTGTTGGTGTTGACTCCTCCTATGAACTAGTGGATCCACTATCTTGCTCCTCCTCCTCATTATCCACATTGTTTTCTGCTACCTCAATATAATGAATCTCTCCCTTGCCCATGCACCTGTGGCATGGGACCCAAAGATCTCTGCAACTGAAGAAAAGCTTCTTCCTCATAAGCTCTCACCTAGTCTCATCATCCAAATTCTCCTTTCCCTTCCATTCTCTCTGGAATGGCTTCTTGTCTCAATCCCTTTGGGGAACAAATGGTTTGGAGAAATTTTTCATATTTGGCACTGAGTCTACCAAATCTTGAGTGTGAAGGATGGAATCCTACAAAGTGGGAGGCTTATATGCCTTCACCCATCCTCTCAAAGGATCTGTGAGTCCTTCTTTGAATAGCATGATCATCCTGGGCTCTAATATATCTGTCACTGCCACTGCTACCCACTGAAACTCTGTGATGAACGCCTCTGCTGTGCCAGTTTGTCTCAACTGGGATAGATCCCTGAAGTGTATCTAGGGATCCTTCCTGTTAAACTTATCCATGAGCCTATCTGTAAACTCCCTATAGGAGGTGATGTGACTGTGACCCAATGTCACCAGTCCATGATACCACCACTCGTGTTCCTCACCCTCCAAGTGTAAGGTCGCGAAATTGATGGCCTCTGTCTCGGTCATCTGGTTGAGCTTGTAATACGTGTCTAGCTTCTGTACCCAATCTCTAGCGATGTATTTGGATGATCTGTCGAAGAAGGGATGGTGAGTTTCCCAACTTTTTGGATGAAATTGAGGTTATTCCCTTGCTACTGTGGCGGTCCTCCCCTCTGCGGCTCTCTGGGGAGGTTCCTGAGTCTGATTCCACAGTAATCGAATAAGGTCATGTCCTTATGGAATTCATGACCCAATGTTGCGTACTCCCTCCTATACTCTACAATGTCGTCTGCATGAGTGGGTGCCCTCTGTGCTATCGGTGGAAGTGCTGCTACTGGGGGTGCCCTCTGGAAACTGGGAAACAAGGGTCTAGGAATCCTACTCAGAGAGGTGTGTGTGCGAGAGGGTGGCTAGGGTATACTGCCTGCTCCTGAGTTCCCCTGTGTTGCATGTGGGACTTGTGTGTCTGGGGTGCCCACTCTAGCCAATCTATCAACCACCTGTGCCAAGGACTGATACATGGTCCGTTGACTAGCTAACATATAGTTGATAACCTACATGAAAGTTGTCTCTAGATCTACAGGGGCCTTGCCACTGCCCTCTAGTCTCTCATATTTGTCTCCTAGCATACTCTCTGCCTCGTGCTCAGCCTCACGCTCTGTCCTTCTCTCTACTTCTTTGTGTGCCTCTTCCTCTTCCCCTCAAATAGGAGGAAAAGGGGGGAAATTAGGCCTATGCCTTCTTTCCTTATGCCTGTTGTAAGTGACATATTTGTCACCTACGTGTTCATGACCCTCTGGGTCTTCTGCTGCACTCATTGTCTTTAGTCATAGGCTGGCAGGACTAAAGCTTTGATACCACTGTAATGTTCCTAACTTTGATAGTCTAGGAAACATTGCTAATGTGTATGTAGGATCAATGGTTTACAACATATAAATTGTAGTGTCCCCAAGGCCGAGCCCCAATGTAAACCATGATCTGAAAAAGATTGTAAATATGTGTTATAGGCTGGTGAGCCAAGTTTTGTATAATTCGATAGGCTTATGTGTTTGATTAGGCCAGAGAGCCTAAGGGTTGAAGGCCAAGGGCCTGGATTTTGTATCTGTATGTATGCAACACATTAATAAAATATAAACACTGCCAGGTCCAGACCGACCACGATGAATGAGTGATGGGGGACTGAGCGTCCATAGAGTGGGCAAGGAACTAGGGGCTGGAAGGTGGGAAAGAGGCTAATTGTTGAGCCTAGGGGCTAAGCTTAGGGGGCTTAAGCCTGGGAATAATATTTTAATATTATTCCAAAAGATATGAGCATCATATGTTTTTATCCTAAGTCCTTTTTGGAAGAAAACGTGAATCCCCAAGTGGTGGGAGGAATGCATGCTGGTGGAACGCATGTAGTCCCATGGGTGACAAGTGTCAACCCTGGTGCATGCGAATAAAAACGGCCAGGGTGAGCCATGAGAGGGTTCGATTCACATTTCCACCAGATTGTCTGAATGCGTACAGAGTTATGAGTAGCAGAACCAACCCGACTCCTGTAGAGGACCTTCGTGCGACCCTGTGACAGAAATGTCTGTGTCAAGCCCTGAGAAAACCGGTGTGTGCACTCCTGGAACGAGAAGCCTGTGTTGATTTCGGGAAAGAGTCTTTGTTTGTTCGGGGAAAAGATGAGCGAGACTGTGCGTACATTCCCTGTCTTGAAGCTGTGATTGTGAAACCAACCAGGGATTGTTGAACCAGTTGGGGAACCCTATGTCTGTTATCCCGTGAGTCATTGAGACTACACAGTACTGGACTGCGTGAGTTTTGTTGGCCTGTGCGCAACTCTTTCCAGGTGAAAGAGTTTGCTGGGAAGCGGTTTCTTCCAGAGAGTGTCCAGCACCAGCTTCAGACTCTGAGACTTTCTGATCCGGCCTGTTGCCAAGACCCAGAGAGGAGGTTAGCACCGATGGACTGTGCGTGTGAAGTTGTATACTCCCGCGTGAAACAAGCATGTGGGGAATGAGAGTCTGGTAGTAGTGGGCGTAAGATGGCATATTTGGGAAGAACCTTTCGAGATATTCTGTGCTATTTCCCTGTAACCTCAGCTTAGTCTAGAATTCCTTGCCTTGGGGTGGAGCTCAATCCTAGCTCGGGGGTGACCCACTGTTGAGTTGATGAACAGTGCGCTCTAAGGCTGGGAGGTTCGTGGAAGGCCTGCACTTGGTTGGTGATTTCTACAGCTATTAAAAGATAAGTATTTGAATTTTGTTTTGATCATGTTGTGCATGACCGTGCTGTTTATGTATCATGTTTTCCGCTGTGTATATGAATTAATATGAAAAGCTAATTCTTTGTTGATCATGGTAGTAATTCATATGAATACTCTGTGTTGAATGTGTTTAATTGTGCTTAAATGCATGTGATTATAATGTCTATACAAATTATGTAAAATTCCATGTATAGAATGGTAACTGAGAGGTGTGAAAACCCTGGTAGTGAAAAAGGTACACTACAAATTGGTATCAGAGTGAATGTTTCGACACTGAGCCTTGATGGGCCAGTGGAACGGTCTTTGGACCGAGAATGCGAAGAAAAATTGGGTTTGGAATGGCCAATTTCAGACCCTGGGTTTCTCCGAAGGGTCAAGGAGATACTTGACGAGTTTATTTTAAAGCTCAGGAGGTATGGCGGCGTTATGAAACTGCAGCCAGTGTGGTATGAGTCCACAGGGAGAGAGGACTCCACGCCGGTGGTGTTAGAACCATAGGATATGTTCGGGAGAGAAGACGAACCCTTGTAACCATCAGATATGGAGAATGTGCACAAGGTTTAAAGCCTTTGGATACTGCATGGGAGGTGACGGCCACACCAGGAGTTTAAACTCGGGAGGATCGTGAGTCGTAGGATCACTGTGGTATTACCCGTCAACCGTCCGAGTTGACAGAAGTTGCACAGGGCTTAAGTCCTCATGGGTAGAGGAGAAGTCTCGGAGAGTCATCGGGATATTAGAGTCATCGGGGTTTTGTTAAGCCAGAGAATCGAGACCTTGTGGTTCTCGAAATCCCAAGAAAGGATCCTAGCCGTTGATCTCGGCAAGACACGTGTCAATATTCTGAGGAATCATCAGGATATTGGAGGCATTGGTATTTTTCAGGTCGAGAGAAATGAGACCTTTTAAGTCTCGAAACTCCGACGAAGTATCTCAGCCATTGGTATCAACAGGACACGCGTTAGACCTCAGGACAAGAGTCAGGATTTAACCCATCGGGGATTCCAGGAGGGAAGAAATCATGGTCACAGGAATCGCGATCTCACGATGTCTGATATAGCCACGGGAAAGTGGTGACATGGAGAAATGAGTTCTCATGTGCATCGGGAATCGGAGGATCGGATATCCTGAGAACGTAAGTTCTAAACATTTCAAACCCGCGAAGTCCGAAACCCCGATAAGGGTATAAGGATGATATCTTATAATACTGCGATCACATGAACCTTGGCTTAACCGCGAAGGGCTAAAGCAAAAGGGCGCATCGGAAAATCGGAGATCAGGAGTTCGTGAGAGTAGGAACTCATGTCGTTGGGAATCCCAAAACCCCGATACCTGAAACCTCAATTGGGAACTATGCCACGTGGACACGTGGAGTTGTACCACGTGCCAATGGGGATGAGAAGACAAGGCAAGAGGGGTGGGACCCCAATGACATCACCAAAG
>SNQJ01S0072185.1:82183-97746 GCA_010110895.2 Picea sitchensis | reverse complement strand
TATAAAAGGGAATTAATCAATTATTAGAAAGTAACTTCTCCAATGGCCTTAACAAGTATGGACAAGCAAGTGAAGGGAAAAAATATCGTTTGCAAATCAATCACTTTAGAAACCCCCCCATGTGCCACGTTATACCAAGTCTTTTGCAAATCAATCACTTTAGAAACCCCCCATGTGCCACGTTATACCAAGTCTTGGTGTGACTGATAGCAAATTTGCAAAGTTTTGATATGAAATCAAGGATCTTTCAACACTACACGCCAACACATTCAAATTTATTCAAATTTTCTATGGTTGAATCATTGAACATAAAACTCATAATGCACACAAGAGACATAGAATACGAATTTTAATACGTGGAATTATTAATAATATATAATTTTAAAAGAAAAAAAAGCCAAATTTTGACTTATTTTTTTAATGGTAGGTAGAGTGTCAACTCCTAAAATTTTGGTTAGATTGTTTTTAATAATATATATAGTATCAATTCAAAATATTAAGCGTTTTTAAACTTCAACATAATTTATTTTAAAATATCTCATTTGCGAAAACTCTTATCAATCTTAAATCATTCCTATAATATTTCAAAAAGTATGTTGTCAATATTTTCACCAGAAAATCAAGGTGTCAAAACTGAAATCATCCACAATACTTCAAAAAGTATGCTTATGTGGCCAATATTTTAACAAAAAATAAGGTGTAAAAATTCAAAACTTTGATGTAAATTCCATTTTCAACTTTTTATTGGTCACAACAATTGACAAATATTTTAATAAAAAGTAAAATAATAACGGTCAAATTAACAAATATTTTAATAAAAAGTAAAATAACAACGGGCAAATATTTAGAAAAAAATAAGGTGTTGAAATTCAAAGGTTTTTTTAATAAAAATAAGGTGTCAATAATTCTCCTTATTTCAGGTATGAATAAATATAACCAACCTATAATAATTATAATATTAAAAAAAAATAAGATGTTAAAATTTAAAAATTGACAAATATTTTAATAAAAAGTAAAATAATAACGGTCGAATTGACAAATATTTTAATAAACAGTAAAATAATAACGGGCAAATATTTAGAAAAAAATAAAGTGTTGAAATTCAAAGTATTTTTTTTTATAAAAATAAGGTGTCAATAATTCTCCTATTTTCAGGTATGAATAAATATATTTTTAGGTATGAATAAATATAGCCAACTTATAATAATTATAATATTTTAAAAAAATAAGATGTTAAAATTCAATTTAAAAATAAAATAAAATAAGGTGTCAATAATTCTTCTTATTTTTCAGGTATGAATAAATATAAACAACATATAATAATAAAACAATGGCTTATAATAATATGGTATTCTGAAGTGAGATGTATGTAAAATATTCGTTAAGCAACAATGTGCCCCCCACATGATAACAATATCCATAATACTTTTATAAACTGTTAACAGTATCAAAGTATCAAAGTGTTCCAGAAAAATCTAAAGGCCATGAATCCATTAAGATGTAATTACAAGTAGATTGTAAAATAATTATATAATATTAAATTTGAATTAATAATTAATAATTTAGATTTTAAATATGTGAATTTTGTATTTGAAAATATATGAATTTTGTATTAGAAAATATGAATATTGGTATTTTTTTTAAGTGTAAAATTGGAATCTAAATGTTTGAATTTTGGTTTTTGAAAATGTCAACTATGATTTAAAAAATGTGAATTTTAAATAATTTTAATTTTGAAAATATAAATGTAGATTTTAAAAAATTTGAAATATGGAAATGTCCATTTCAATTTCAAAATTGTGAGTTTAGATTCCAAAAGTGTCAATATCTAATTGTTATAATATATATTTAGATTTCAGTATTTTGACTTTATTTTTTAATGTGTGTGTATTTAAAATGTGAATTTCGAATAATCTCAATTTTGATTTCAAAAATAAAAAAATTGAAATTTAAAAGTGTCAATTTCAATTTCAAAATTGTGAATTTAGATTTCAAAAGTGTCAATATCGAATTGTTACAATGTATATTTAGATTTCAGTACTTTGAGTATATATATATATATATACATTTTGTATGTGCATGCATTTTTTTAACCAAAAATAACTAGCATGCAAAAATGTTGATATAGGGTTCTTCATCAAAATTACAACTTTCAGAAAATACATAGAAGAGTCTACTAGTGTCTAAGATTATATATTCTTGAAAGTATATTTCCTTATAAAAACTCCTAGAAGACATATAACTTTAAAATGCATATAAACTTAGCGGAAAATATGTTGGTTGTTTGCCTCCTCCTGAACGACATTCGACGGGAGAGAATTATGTTGCTCGATATCCATGGCTTCTTTAATCTAATGGACTATTTCTCCCTCTATAAACTCCACCTAGGTTGAATTGATGGACATCCTATCATTGGAGGTCATGGATTGGGCTTCCTTGTTGAGGTCGATTGCCAAGTTCCTCAACATGTTGCACTAAACTTCCAAAACATCTAGCTTCTACCTCTGCTAAAACAAGAGGTTCATAGTAGTTGCATGTTGTGAGGCACAGTGGTGCTCATTTTCATTCACTATAGTAGTTAATGAAAACAAGGAACTTTTGTTATCCTGGATAATTTGTTAATGCCCTCTTAGTGTCCTTTTGAATTCCAAAACATCTCTCTGATCCATGAGTTTTTGAGCCAAAATAAAATTGAATGAACACAAAGTCAAATTCACAACATGGTATTTGAAAATGAACCCCATCAACATGGGACATCCTTTGTTCAACGAACCGAGCAATAGGGTACTTGGAACACTGGTCTCCCATCGAAAAATGAAACCTAGAGAAAATCTCTTGATGCAAATAACTCTAGCCACATCCTGAGAGAGAACATTCGAATGTTTTTGTGACAAATCATGCAGAGGCCCTAATTGATTTCTCAAAGGAAACAAAGGCCAACCAAGCAAGGTTGTGCATAAAAACATAATGAACTTTGGACCTAGAATGAACACATTCCCTTGACCCAATTTTTGATTGCAAAAAGAAAAACAAAAGAGAAAAATCCTAGCACAGATCAAACCATTCCACACTATAATTAAACAACCTTAAGGGATGATGCAATATGTTTCCCCCCCATTTTTTACCAATACACCTTGTTTACAGTTTGATGCCTTGTTTTCATACAAGTCTGCTTATGAGTTTAGATCCCATAGAACTTGGAGATATGAGACCTTGAGTTGGTTCTTGAACTCCTTGTTAATACATTCAATGATCAACGTAGGATTACTATCCTTTAGAGCCATTTTTCCAGCCATAGATTTGACAATCAGACTTGAGTCTTCTAGAGCAATCATAATTTTAATGTTGGCTTCTTTGGTGAGAATGAGGCCTTGAAAAAGAGCATAGGTCAGTGATTGTTTGTTTCTTGTCCTAGAACCTAGGCATAGGTTGTTTATGTCTATCCATGAGGATCATATATGGTCCCCTCCGCAATTGCCACCCCAATATGTGCATGCATATTACTATGAGATATATTACTAAATGTATCAATATTAAAGAGATGAAACAAAGTAAAAACAAGTGATGACAATCATTGCATTGCAAAGTTGTACTTTTTCATAAATATCTAAGGTATTGCACAATAAAGTTCCATGTAAACAACATGGCGAATATGAGCCAATCCTTTTTACCAACTGTTGGCCCTTGACCAAGTTTTGAGCATCCTTGGTTGGGTTTGACCTATTTTTGGGACTTCGATAGGCTGTCGAAGGTAGAGCGCAAGACGAAGCAGAGATTGCGGGATCTCAGCCCCTTTTAGGGCCCTTTTTGGGATTCAGGATTATGTAATGGGTATGGGGATGTCGGCCCATGGGTTTACCCATGCTTAGTCCTATTTTGTAATGTATAAATAAGTAGCTAGGCGATGTAAGAAGTAGACCTAGTAGGCGGGTGTGCAAAGTGCTAGAGTTCGATTTATGTGATCAAAGGTGCTAAGTGTTGAGTAGAGATTGCTTTTGTGCATACTGTATGAGGCTTGCAGAGCTCAGTGCAAGTGAGTGTAAGAGATTGAGAAGAGGCTTAGTGCTGTAACCTAGCTCGGGGAAGGAGGATCTAGAGAGGTGCACAGATCTCCTGTCCTCTAGGAAGTAGGGTTTTTGTGGCTCTGTGCATATAACTAATTGAAGAAGCTAATAAAGAAGACAAAGAGTTGGTGGACGTAGCCCTAGGGTGGGGGTGAACCACGTACATGCTATGTTGCTCTGCTTTGTGCGATGTATTGAAGTGTTTATATGTTAACTTTCTTAGTGCTTTGATATAGATGAATGGTAGATAGATATGTTAAGGATATATAGTATGGATGAATACTAGATATGGTCTATGTGGATGTGCTTAGTGCTTGAATATAGTAGATCTGGTTAAATACTGCAATGCTCTGTAATTAGGGTTTAACTGTGCTGTAAACTAAGACTGGATATTGATGAACTATAACTGCTAAGTGCCATGTTAAGGTGTTACAGTCACAAATCTGTGTCCCAGCTAAGGTTGCAGACACTGGAGTCCTACAAACACCCTTGTCTCTACCTCGGGTGAGACTTCATCGACTTCGCAGGTGTTTCCGAAAGGGTCGGTAGTTAGGGTTTTGTTGGTGCGCTGTTGTAGCGTTGAACCCTGGGTCTGCCCCTGTGCCAACAAATGGTTCCGTTGCCGGTATATAAACTGTAATTGCTGAGAACTAAGGAAAGAGAAGCTTTGTGCAAAGATCCGACCTGAAATTTTGAAAGCTCTGTGCGTAGATATGTCGCTCTAGTGCACAGTATTCTACTCGATCTGTGAAGCTTTGTGCTAAGAAAAGAAGTCCGATCTAAAGAAAAGAGGTAAGATCTGAATGTTTTGTGCTTTGAGAAAGGTAAAAGTGAGATTTTTTTTTCTTAAAGAGGTAAGATCTACAAGCTATGTGCTCTGATAAAGGTAAGAATAGTGAAAAGTTTTAAATCTGGAAGCTTTGTGTCTGCTGAAGATAAGATTAGTGGAATTTTTTTGTTTCTAAAGTATGGATCTAGGTATGTTTGATAAGGTTTATCCTAGCTTGAAAACTAGGGAACTAATAGATGAAAGAAGATTTGATATGAGTAGATCTGATAAGAATAGTGAAAGATATGTTATACCTATGCAGAGAGAGAATGTTTGGACTAACAAATGGATGCAGGATCCTAGAATAGGATTATTTAGAGGAAAACTGATAAACCTATGTGGAAGACTTACCCAGATATCTATGAATGCCAATGGAACTTCGACAGAGGAAGATTTTGAGGTTGTTAAAATTATTGAGAACAACGCCCCATTTACTATGTTACTAGGAAAACCTTGGATCGAGAAGGACCATACTAGAAGGAAAGAAGAAGAAGTCTTAGAGCAGAAGAAGCAAGAATTAAAATATTTCATGACTAGGAGGATCGCGCAGTTGATTGAAGAACAGGAGAATATATCAAAGCTACTTAGGACTATAGAATTGGATGTCGAAGTTGAAAGGACACACGAGGTACATGAGAGTAGAGCATCTACCCCAACTAGAGAAGAAGTATTACCCTTGAATCTTAGGAAAGAATCTCAACAATGTGAAGTTACTATGCCAAAAGAAGACAAGAATCAGAATGGGAAGAGGAATAACGAGATGAAGCTCACTGGAAAGAAGGCTCGAAAGCTCAGTAAGAAGAGAGAAAAGATCGAAAAGTTACAAAAGGTTCTAGAGGGAACTTCGCAAAGGGAAAATTTACAAAACATAAACTTCTTCGAGATATCAGAACAACGTCACATGGTAGTTCTCCATGGCGAAGCAATATAGCCGTTGTGAATAGTATAACCATTAGACTGATACCCCGAACGGCTAGAAAGGAATTTATGGTCAGAAAGATCGCCACTAGACCATTGGAACCGCACCGTAACAAACATAACTAAATTAATGAAGGTCTCTTTTTCGTTGGAAATATCTGTTATGTTGTTGTCTACTTATTCAGTCGAATGTTGCACCGAGAAAACTTTTGCAAATTATATAAGAGAGAAATAATTGCTACCGCACTGTGATTAGTAAGATCGACACCAGTTCTATTGTTTTTTGCACTCATGCATCCATCTGATCTAATATTGTATGTCAGATGAGCTTAGTGCCGTGGAGAAAATCGTCAAAGAATTTCTCATCGATCTCATGGACGAGAGAGTAATGTCTGCAAGTATTCAAGCATCCTTGAAGAGAGGAGTGCAAGCCTCTTCGTCGACCACTCACGGATCTGGATCATCCTTAGTCATCACAGAAAAAAGAACCAAACACAGATATGACCTAGCAAATGCGAAGCTGATCCTGACCATATTCCCCTATTACATCCTGCCTCTGGCCGGCGCAGTGAGTCGAGATAGTGTGCCAAGAGATTTTGAGTACACCATGGTTACTGCGTACCTCCTGAAGGGGATATGCGCAGTAAGAGCACAACAAGACAAGATCGCAGCGTTGAAGTTCAACGACTTCAACCTCAGAGATCACACGAACCATATCATGCTCACCCCATACAAATACTTGACCAAGACAAAGGGGAAGAATTCGAAGATAATACCTCAGCCGTGGATGATGAACTTTGCGCAGTCCACCTTACTGAATGTAATGAAAATCCCACACTTCGGAAGGCACCAGGAAGTTAACGCTTGTGTCAAGCTACTACTTTCATGTTACCATGGCGGCTAGTTATGGCTCGATCGCCGTATAACGGTAGACCTGATGTTGATCCATAGGATCACATGATTGAGTATGAAAGGACCTGATCCACAAGACTTCTATCCAAGAAAAGCCACAAATCACGCACTAGCACAGAAGATCAAGGATACATATGACGATGTTGAGAATGGGACGCGAGGCTACAAGGTAGCTTCCATCCAGAATGGCACAGTGTGCCTAGCATGCTAGTTAATTGTAGGGAAGCTAGTACGAAAGAACCGACCCATGCAGGTCACAAGCTTCGTTGTTGACCTTGCAGGGAAGTGTGTGGAGGGTCTACAGATGAACTGGGCGAAGTACCTAGTTAATCAGCTTGAACTAGACTGTCGCGAAGCACAGGATCAGGGCTATGAATTCCATTTTAGCTGGCTCCTAATCCTCATCACGTTTGTTGCTTGGGAAATGAAGGAAGGTGCGTCCTTCCCGGACATTGAGCCACTTGTTGTGAAGTTCACCACGCTCTGACACTCGAGCGATATGAGAAAAAAATGGCAGTCGAACATTTTTTTTCACATGTATTACCTCCAGTTGAAAAGAGCCATTGAAGCTGAATCTCACATGACTCTGAACAACCTACAGAGGTTCTGACCCCTGATGAAGTTCCACGTAGATCGAAACTTCATCTACATTATAGTGCGAGTAGACGAGCATAAAGAGGAGCTTCATTCATACTACAAGCTCACAGAAGAGGACCTTAAGGAGATCACTAAGGACTGGTCAGTAGACCTACTTATTCCCGCAGACCCTACAGAGATGTCTGACCCTGACATCCCAGAGACCACGCACAAAGAACATGATACACCTGGACACAACAGAAGGAAGAATACATAAAGAGGTCCAAGACTTAAGTAGCGCCTCAGGAAAGACTGCTTCAATATCACTTGACCGAGGGGGTGATGATGAAGTAGAAGAGATGAATGGCAAATAAGCTGAACAAAAAAAGGCGAAGTAACACCACCTAGAGATGAGACCAATCCCCTGAAGAAGAGGAAGGTTTCTCCCCCGAAACTTTCTTCCCGAAAGAAATCCAGAGCCACCATGACCAAGATGAAGACTGTGCTCACTACCGATGATTTTGACTTCATCATAGCATCCCTAAATGACGCCTCGCAGGAAATCGTGGAGAAATAAGAATCCAAGTAGGAGGAATGTACGACAGAATTGAGGTCGAATTCTGAGGGGTATAGAAGACCCTTCAGTCCAGTCACACAGTGTACACTGTGCCCCTGCCATCGAGAGAACTAGAGTCAGAAGATGAGCTAGCCCAACTCCGTCAACTAGAAGATGCAACCGAAGCTCACCTTCGTCGAGCACAAGAAGAAATATAACAAGCTAGCCAGGCCTTGAAGCAAGTGTAAGGAGTACTCGTAGAACAACACCAAGTTGTAGAGCAGGAGAAGGTTGCTCTCTAGGAAAAAATGGAAGAGGAGAAAACACAGATACAACAAGAAAAAGAAGCGTTGCTCACCGAGCATCTCGAAGTGAAAGAAGTAGTCAATAGAGAACTTCGCTCTATGATAGGCTTAGATCCACAGGCAGAAGATCGAGTCACACATCAAGTAGAACAACTTGCAGAAGCTATCCATCAACTACAACAACGAATAACATACTTAGAGCTCCGCGCAGTGCCCGACACTTCGCAGGATGTGAGGGATCAAAGAGATGCAACTGATTGAGGCACAGTTGAGAGAATAAAGGCCCTTTGCATGGAATGAAAGCAACCAAGTGATCACAGTGCCCAAACATATGAGAAACTCACTGAAAATCCAGAACTGAAGACATTGGAGTCATAGCTCCAAGAGGCAAAGTATCAATCAGAAATAATACAGGCATAGTTGAAGCCCCTGTCAGTTGTTGAAAGAATGAAGCGATCCCAAGAACAACGCAGTGCTCAATAATAGGTCCACGCCATTTAGAGAAAATTCATGGAAATGAATCAAAGGCTCCAACCTATATAGGATGAAGCTTGCCATCTATTCACAGAGATCGAAGGCCAAGGAGCAGAACTGGAGCAGGTCATCACTGCAATAGAACAACGCATAGAGGGGCCTGTCAATGAAGCTGTCATCCAGGAGGTCGTGGAACAAAAACAAGTCGAATTAGCTCGAGCCAAGATCTAAGCCTTTGAGGTAGAATTATCCAGATCAGAGTGACTTGGGACGAGTCACAGGTGAGTGTTGGGGGCCTATTGGCCCTTGACCAAGTTTTGAGGATCCTTGGTCGGGTTTGACCTATTTTTGGGACTTTGAAAAGATGTCGAAGGCAAAGCGCAAGATGAAGCAGAGATCGCGAGATCTCATCCCCTTTTAGGGCCCTTTTTGGGATTCGGGATTATGTAATGGGTATGGGGATGTCGGCCCATGGGTTTACACATGCTTAGGCCTATTTTGTAATGTATAAATAAGTATCTAGGCGATGTAAGAAGTAGACCTAGTAGGCCGATGTGCTAAGTGCTAGAGTTCGATTTATGTGATCGAAGGTGATAAGTGTTGAGTAGAGATTTCTTTTGTGCATACTGTATGAGGCTTGCAGATCTCAGTGCAAGCGAGTGTAAGAGATTGAGAAGAGGCTTAGTGTTGTAACCTAGCCCGGGGAAGGAGGATCTAGAGAGGTGCACAGATCTCTTATCCTCTGCGGAGTAGGGTTTTTGTGGCTCTATGCATATAACTGATTGAAGAAGCTAATAAAGAAGACGAAGAGTTGGTGGACGTAGCCCCAGGGTGGGGGTGAACCACGTACATGTTGTGTTGGTCTGCTTTGTGCGATGTATTGATGTGTTTATATGTTAACTTGCTTAGTGCTTTGATATAGATGAATCGTAGATAGATATGTTAAGGATATATAGTACGGATGAATACTAGATCTGATCTATGTGGATGTGCTTAGTGCTTGAATATAGTAGATCTGGTTAAATACTGTAATGCTCTATAATTAGGGTTTAACTGTGCTATAAACTAAGACTAGATATTGACGAACTGTAACTGCTAAGTGCCTTGTTAAGGTGTTACAGTCACATATCTGTGTCCCAGCTAAGGTTGCAGACACTAGAGTCTTGCAACCACCCCTGCCTATACCTTGGGTGAGACTTTGTCTGCTTCACAAGTGTTTATGAAAGGGCCGATAGTTAGGGTTTTGTTGGTGCGCTATTGCAGCATTGAACCGTGGGTCTGTCCCTGTGCCAACACCAAATTCTTCACCTTAACTTCAAACACTATAAATTGTTTATTGTGAAAAATTTGTTCACAAAACTCACATCTCAGGCTAGGAGAAAAAAGTGTAATTTCCTTTCAATAGTTTTACGTGAAGCAATAGTTATTCATTAAAATTGACTACTAAGTTTTGTGTTTTTACATGATAAAAGTCATTAAAAAATGACAAGTATGGGGATTCTTTATTAGAATTTATCTACAAAAAATCGTGATTACTTCATAGGAACAATTCATCACAACATATCTTACAATATTCTGAAATATTTTATTATGCAGTTTATTACCTTATATCTCAGACTTAATATTACTAGTGTAGTTCTCAAAATTATGGAAATAACCGAAAGCAAAATGAAAGAAACAAGAAAATGAACACACCATCCACACAAATGAACACAACATGTGACAATATAGGAGAAAACTCAACTAGAAGGTGAGGCCTATGCTCTACTCTCTTTCTCTCTGTTATGAAATGCAAGTACAAAGAAAGGGGCACTCTCTATGGAGTTTCCATGGACATTATGGAATGAACGACATTATTGAATCTTATACCTTTTCTATTATGATTCAATACCACATTCCTAGATTCTCTACTCAACTATGGAACAATAACAATACCAAGAGAATATAACCCCTTCTCTTCGTAGCAACCCAATATTTAACATAGCCTTGTATTCATCTAGGGTTAGGGTTAGGGTTTTTACATGCCTCAATCCTCAATTAGTGTTAGTTTTTTGGACCCTCCAGAATATTTTTGAAAGTAAACATGTGAATCCACTTGGTACCATGGTGGTCAACAGGGTAGGTCAACTCGTGGGAAGCATAACTTCTGCATACAAATTCCAATTGAGGTGATTTTTACACCATTGGAAAGCTTTCAATGCGTAGAACAACATCAAGGGGATGGAGCTATGCTTACAAATTTTTGACCCCAAAAAGTGTCATTTCATGATTCAAACTGACTCTGGAAGGTTTTGGACCCAAAATCACCAAACTGGGACCTACCCCTAAAATGGGCCTTGCAAGCCAATTCGCTAATTTTTTCATGTATGAAGTACCAAGATAGATATCAAATAATATAACAATCCATTCCAAATCATACCTCCCCATTTAGGGAGGCTTTTGGTTCCCAAAATATTTTAGTGAATGAGGTGAGGAATTTTTCCTCTACCTTCTCCCTAGAGTACCATTTGGCCTTGCCTAGAAGTTGCCATTTCAACCCTACCTGGTAGAGTTCATGCTCCCTTTGTTTAGTAATTTTGGACTTCTTCTACAAAATTGTATCTAGTGTGAAATTTGCTTTAGCATATGGTGCTAATTCCTCTATGGTAGGTAGGACCTATTCACTTGTTTCTTGATCCAACATAAACAACTCATAGAGTTGCATATTTTCCACATTCATTACTGAGTAAATGCACATATATGAGGTAGATTGAGTCTATAGGAATTATCACCCACATTCTCCAATACTTCAAAAGGACCATACTACAGAGCCTTGATCTTCTTACCAGGACCATGTAACCTTTCTTTGTTCATATGCAACCAAAAGTTTTCTCCCACCTTGAATGTTTTCTCAATTCTATGCTAATCATGCCATTCCTTGTAATTTTCTTATGACTTCTTCAATGTATCATGTACTTGCAAATGGATCTGTCTAATCTTTTCAACAATTTAATTTTCTTTGAATGCATCTCATGTGATGTCTTACATTGCTTCTCCTTTCTATCCATATACAATATCCAAGGGATAAGGTGGAAAATACCCAAAGCAAGTTTCAAAAGGGGACTTATTGGTAGAAGTGTGTACTGCTCCATTATAAGAGTGTTGAATATCAATCAAATTTTCATCCCATGTCTTTGTATGATTATGATTTTAAGACCTCAAAAGATAAACCAATGTTCTAATGACTACTTCTATCTATGGATGGAAAGTTGTAGATCTATTCGACTTGGTGTCTATATTCTCCCAAAGTGTACTCCAAAAGGAACTAAGAAATATGGTATTCGTAGCTGAGATGATGCTCCTTGATATCCCAAAGTGCACCAAGACATTTTCAAAAAACATGTTTTCTACTTCTCAACCTTTAATGATCTTTTTACAAGACATATGAATGCACATCTTGTTGAACCTATCAACTACCAAAAATAGATAGTCATGTCGCTTCTTGGTTGTTGGCAAACCACCCAGATGACTATCCTAGGATCTAGTGGGTACATGTAAGGGATGGCATAAACCTTTCTTTCTATTACTATCCTTGCTAGTAAAACAAAGTATTCATCCTTTAATATACCAAGCTACATCTTCTTACATTTTGGGCCAATAAACATACCTATGTAAGTTGGAAACTGTCTTCCCAACACTAAAATGTCCTACAACCTTGGAGGTGTGAGGCTCTCTAATACGCTACAATATTTCGCCTTTAGGAACATAAATCTTGTTTAGATTTTAGAGAAACCCATTATGGATATGATATTCAGTCTTATCATCACCTTATTCTACACGAATTTGGCCCTATAGTTGTTGAAAAACCTCTTTAAAGTACTCATCTTTCATGTATGCATCATAGGAAAAAGGCTCCATGTGAATAAGAGTTCCCAAATTTGTAATCTTGGATATGGGTGGCCTTGAAAGCATGTATGCCAACTTATTAGTGCCTCCCTTCTTATATTCTATGACTAGATGAAACTACTGCGAAAACCCCATCCACTTGTAGTGCATCCTTTGTTGAAGCTTACTTTTCCTGCAAATATTGCAGTGGTTTGTGATCAATGTTGATAATGGTTTTCTTTCCCTTTTAATAGTGCTTCCACTTCTTGACATCTTGAACTAGGGTGTAGAGTTCCTTATGATATGTAGGGTAGTTCATGTTTCCATTATGAAATGTTTCATCATGATAGCATATAGACTTACCTCCCTACATCAAGACCGTTCCCATAACATGTCCACTTTCATATGTCTCCACTTCGAAAGGATTTTCCAAATTAGGCTATGGAAGAACTAGTGCTTGATTGATCTTTTGTTTCAACTCATCAAAATATTTATGTTGATTCTTTCCCCATTGGAAACTCTTACCACTGGATGATATGACATGGAGTGGCATAACTACAACTAAAAATGATTCTATACACCTCTATATGTACTACAGTACCCAAATAGAGCTCCTAAATTCAATGACACTGGGAGGAACTAGCCACTTGAGGATGACATCCATCTTTGTAGGGATCTATATTGATTTCGATCCACCAATTGCATACCCCAAATACACCAATGACTGTTGAGAAAAATCATATTTCTTAAGGTTATCTAGTAGTTGATGCTTTTTTAGAGTTTCTAGCACATGCATGATATATGAGATATTCTCTTCATAGTAGAGTTATAAACCAATATATCATCTAAGTATTATATCACACCTGAATCTAGAAAGGGATATAATACATCATTCATCAAATGTATAAATGTAGTTGGTGCATTACAAAAAACCAAAGGCATTACCAACCATTCATATAGACCTTTCCTTGTCTTGAAGGTGACCTTCCATGTGTCTTATTCTTTAACTTGTACCCAGTGGTATCCCAATTTGAGATCCAACTTGGTGAATTATTTGGCATGCTACAACCGATCTAAGAAATCATCGATCCTAGGTAGAGGGTACTAATTATTGAATATAATATGATTCAAATATCTCTAGTCGATACACATTTACCAAGTCCCAACCTTCTTGGGTATTATGATGATAGGTCACCCACAAGGTGAGATGATTTGCTGAATTACTCCATGATCCAATAGCTACAACAACTATTTCTTCACTTCATCTGCTTCTAGGATGGGATGTCTACACAACCCACTATTTGGCAATGGAGATTCAAGCAACAATTGTATCTCATGCTCCACTTCCCTCTTAGGTGGCAATACTTTAGGCTTCTGAAACACTTCTCTGTGTTCTTGCAAAAATTCCTCCAATTGACATTTCTACTCTTTAGTGCATCCCTATAGAGATTCCTTTACTTTTACTAATTCATTGTTTGGTTGATTCTCTCTTAATAAAAGCAATACAAACTTGCATAAATGAATGTGTAGACCCTGCTAGATACTTGAGGAATATATTTGGGTTGTTGGGAGATATACCCAACATAATCATCATTTTTCTAAACTTGGTGGTCTACTCTTGCACACTCTACCCTTTCCTTTCCTTGAAGTGATGCCAATTGATCCATTGGTCCCCTATATAGCCAATTGGGTAGAACTGGGACTTGATGATGGTTTTAAATGCCTCCCACTTAGTTACTAGGGGATCACCCTCTAGTCTAAGTGTCTCCATGTGGATTTACTACCAAGTTAGGGCATGGACCTCTAGTTTTAGTTGTTGGGTATGTGTTATATTCTTTGCATGTGTGTGTGTGGGCGCGTCAGATATGACAATTGTGTCTGACGATCCCTCGTACTAGTTCTCTGTTTGTGCTGTGTGCGATGGGCACTTTCCTAGGAGGGGTCCCAGGGGGGGGGGGCATGTATGCCCCCCCCTGGTTACGCGCAACATTCGACAATGGGTGGCAACCCGGGGCAACGCCGCATAATTGTTTTTGGGTGGTTTTTGCTATTTTTAGCAGATTTTGCTATTTTTAGCGGTTTTGTAAATTAATCCCGTATTAAGGGATTAGGGTTTTGGTATCTACGGAATACCTAAAAACATTGTATATATTGTATGGTGAATGGGGAAATTCTATATAATGAATACAAGAAAGGTTTTCCCAGTTGAGGGTTTCCGGTATAAAATCTCTGTGTACTCTGTGTATGAGCCATTGATTAAATTATGTTTTGCTTAAGAATCTATATGCATTTCTTTACTTCATAGGTTTAAAACTTACATGTGGTATCAGAGCTCGTTTTTGGCTTCAAAGGGATAACTTTGTTGTTGAGGGTTTGGCTCAGTCTTGATAGATCAAGTTTATCTTGGGTCTGTGATAAACCTAGGTTTAGTGGGAGAATTTGCAGTGGTGATTTGAGTGCAGAAAGAGGAATGATGAGTTCTTCTAGAATCGAGATAGAGAAGTTCAACAGTAAAATATTTGAGCTATGGAAGCTAAAAATGGAGGACCTTCTTGTAGACAAAGAATAATGGATCGCTTTGGATCCTGGTACACAACCTACTAGTACACCGTCTACTAGCACACATGCTACTGGTACACAACCTACCAATACACCACCTACTGGTATGTCGAAGGAAGATTGGGAGAAGTTGGACAGATGAGCAAGGAGTACTATTTGACTCTGCCTGGCAGATTCGGTGTTGTTGAATGTCTCAGGAGAATCTATAGCCAAGGAACTATGGGATAAGTTGGGGAATTCGTATCAATCAAAGTCCCTGGTAAAAAAGTTGTTTCTTCGAAAGACGATGTATCATCTTAGGATGGAAGATGGAGATTCTGTGACAGAACATCTAAATGCCTTTAATACTCTGGTAAGTCAACTTGGATCTGTTAATATTATGATTGTAGAAGAAGATAAGTCTATTACTTTGATATGTTCTTTTCCAGACTCTTGGGATAATCTGGTTGTAGCAATAGGTAGTACCACTCAATCTACATTGAAGTATGAGGATGTAGTTGCATCCT
>SNQJ01S0072185.1:54835-78633 GCA_010110895.2 Picea sitchensis | reverse complement strand
AGTCATCGTCAGCTGTGACTGTTCTGCTGTCGCACCATCTACAACGCAAATTTATGCCTCCTCCTGGGCACATGGTAGGAATACTCCAATTCCCCCAATCATCAGGAGATCATCCCGATCTTCCTCCTCTTTTGTCAGCTGCACCTGCTGATCTAAATTCATCTTTGAGCTCACTTGCTCTGTCAGCTCCCTTGGCTGATTCCAACTCACTTCTGAGTTTATGAGACCCACAGATAGTCTCATCTTCTCATCCTTGCCCACCTGGAAATGTGGGATGTCTCTGTTTCCCTCCTGGCAGACTATGAGATCAACCAATCCCATCTTCATCAGCAACCCCTGCTGAATTGAACTCGCCTCCGAGTCCATGAGACCCTCAGATGGTCTCAAATTCTCATCTCTGCCCACTTGGCAATCCAAGATGCTTCCACTGCCCTCCTGGCAGTCTTCGGGATCCCGCAGTGATCTCCTTTCATTGCCCAGTTGGCAATGTGAAATTCCTTGGCTGTCCTCCTGACAGTCTTTGAGATCCCACAGTGATCTCAATCTGTTGCCCTCTTGGCAAATGGGAATTTCTACTTCTCTGCCCTCCTGGCAGTTCTTGATATCCTCAGACGATCCCCATTCATTTTCAAAATCATCGAGACTTCTCCCAGTCTCTGGTTTACAGACATAAATTATCTTTTCCTCTGTGGCCTTGAGGTTTTCAGCATACCTCGGCCATCTTTTTAACAACTTGCGTTGTCTCATGACCATCAGCTGCTTGAATGGCCATTTCGCTTTTGCCTTCTCCATGGGCAATTCGCGCATTCATCTCCTCCTCCTATCCTACCGCATCCGCAGTTCGAGCTTCTCTATGTCTGCCTTTAATTCATAGAGGTCTTTATCCATTTCTCTATCCATTTCCGCAAGCTTTTCTGCCTTACTCTTCTTCCTCCCAGCATGCCTATGGTCTTCAGTAACCATGGTGGTGTCTCTGTCTGCTCTCTTAGCAAACCTGCTACTGTCACTCTTCATCCCTGAGTGTTCCAGCTTCATCCTCCTACAGTCTCCCTGACTGTCTTCTCGACTGCTGCCTACCTGCAAACAATCTTCACAGAGTCCTCTAGCGCTCTGTCTTCCTCTTGCTTCCTCTGTCTGCAATATACAAACAAAATCCCGCTCTGATACCACTTGATGTGTATTAGAGTGCTTTCCTCCTCAACCTCTTCCTGCCTGAAATATACAAGCAAGATTCAAGCTCTGATACCACCTGACGCAGGAACGATACACGACCGTACCCCCATCGCGCTCTCCCACTCTTAGGATAGTTCAAAGTCCCTTTCTGCTGAGCCGAAGCGGCTCCTTGGATTCCCTCCGAATGGAATCCCTATGCAAACACCCGATCCACAGGTCCTTTACTTCCCTTCACGACCTTCTGCACTTTGCCGTGACCTTTCCCCGACTCAATATCTGGGTTCGGGGTTTCGAACCTTCCGCTGTTGAGGGCCACTGTCCCCTCGCTTCCCCGATCATCGATGAGATCCTTTTCACCGATGCGCGCCCTTCTACCCTTGCTCTTGGTTCATATGACCAGAGTTCATAAGATCACAACCTTACCTTCCTGTCGGGATTTTTTTAAGCTTCACAAACCCGATGCATCCCTTTTGTGCACTAGCCCTCCTGGCTAGGCCCTGTTCCACGTGACCGCTACCATATGACCTCAGTCAAACCTCTGCATCGAAGTTTCGGGGTTTTCGATGCCAAGATACACACACCCACGGGATTCGCGATTCTCCGATTCCCGACGAACCTTTTTCACGCTAGCACTCCTGGCTATAGGCCTTGGCCCATATGACCGTTAACCCGTGACCACTGTCTTATCCTCCCATCCGGGTTTCGGGGTTCTTGATGTCAATGTGCATATGCACTTGGAACCCACGATATGCCGATCCCCGACTTCCTCCGGATTCTTGACACACGTCCCACCAAAATAGACGGCCCAGATTCTGTGTCGGGGTTCCACTATAGATTTTCCTCGATCCTTTGTCCACGTGAATACTGATTTACCAATTCCTGATGCACCGGTCCTCCGACGGCTTTCGGCCTTTGACCTACCAGTTGTACTCCTCGTTCCTCTGTTGTGCTGACAGCTGTTCCCCACTGATCAGGGTTTCGCGATTCACGATTTCAAAAGGCATAAACACCACATCCATGGGATTCCCGATATCTCGATGGACCAAACGCCGATGGATGGCTTCCTTATCGGGACTTTTCCTGATGACGCCGATGGTTTCCACGTGTCCCTTCTCTGATGGACGGTCTCGATTCCTCCAGGATTTCGAGACTTGTGATGTCTCCGTTCTCACGACCTCGAGAATCCCGATTTCCCATGTGCCGATATCCTGATGGCTCCAACTCTTTTCGGGTTTTCTCCTCCAGTTCACGAGGACTTAACTCCCTCGCAACTTTTGCAGATCCGATGGCTATCGGTGATCCTGAGCCAGATCTAACTGCTCAGATCCATTCTCCTTCCCTGCGCTCCTTCAGATGCTTAACCTCTGCGCGCCTTCACCCGATCCAACGACTGACGAGATTTCTGCTCCAGATCTGATGGCTCAGATCATTTCTCCTATGCTCTTCTCCTGAGCTCCTCCTGGACATGAAAACCAACGGTCCAGATCTGTTCTCTAGCCGATATGACGGTGACTGTGCTCTCACCTGAGCTTCCCGTGCGCTTTCTTCCTACCTTGGGAGAATTTCCAAGGTGTCAAAGGCCTCGACCTTTGCTTCTGTTCTCTTCGAGCTCCACGACCTTGAGCTTTGCAAATGCATGTGAAAACGCTGTCCCTCCTGAGCTTCGTCTAACACTCAGACCCCTTGAGGGATTTTTTTTTTCCTTCTTCTCCTTCAGATGGAGAATGAAATGGATGCCTCCCTGGCTATCCTTCTGCTCAAGCGACTTCTGGCTGAGCCTTTCTGGGTATTCAGTAACCCTATATGAAGATCCCTCTGTGGATTCTTCTTCCACCTCCAGAACTCAAAGAGTTCTTTTCTCCTGTGCCTATCTGCACACAGACTCAAATTCCCACTTGACAGAGTGTTTTCTTCCACAGAACGTTCAATAGTTCTGTCTTCTTCTCCTGTGCACCAATGCACGTGCTCAATGCCCACCTGGCAGAGATCACACAGAATCCTCAATGATTCTGGTCTTCTTCAAACTCACAACAAAGTTCCTATCTCAGCACCACTATGCATATGCTCAATGCCCACTTGGTAGAGCTTTACAGAACTCCTCATAGATTCTGTCTTCTGTCTGAACTCACAACATAGTTCTTCCTCTGTGCACTCCTTGCACCTGCTCAATTCCCACTTGGAAGAGCTCTACAGAATTCACAGCAGAATTTTGTCTGCAACATTGTCTCCTCTCACATAGCCTTGCCTCCCGAGGTGTTCAACAACCTCAAAGGTCTTCCTCCTAGGTTGTTAACTTCAATCCCGTGCCTCAACACGCCTTTGTCTGAACTCATAGTGTTCGGACGTGCATCCTCTGTGCACGGCTCTCAGAACCCGCAGGGTTCTGTCACACTCTCCTGGTGTGAAGCCTCAAAGAACTTCACCTGAAATCACACAAACTCCCTGCAAATGCACTAACTACAACATACATTCACAACATAAAAGGAACACTCACAGACATCCATATAACATACAAAAATGCAGGAAAAACTGCTCTTTGTATTAACAATGGCAAATGCCTGTAATTACAATGGTGTTCCTGATCTCCCTCTGGCTCTCCTCTTCTCTACTACCACACTAACTCTAAATGAGATCTCTAAAATCTCTTTTACCTGAGGGGCTCTTAGAGCGCTTCCCTCCAGGTTCACCTACCCTATTCAATTATAATAAATGGATGTCTAGTCCAACATCTGGATCTAGATCTCAACCGATCTAGCATTAAAGCCGATCTTAACTACAGCCTGCACAAAGGCACGACTTCCATGGCTCACCAGCCTAAGCATTTAATTACATTGAAATTCAAATTTGAATGAGGACTGCGCCTCTCTTCATCTTGAACGCACGTGTATGACGTGGCTGGATGGCTGGCTGGCTGATGTGGAGAGATGCTCCTGCATCAAACTCCTCAGCTGCAAAATCATGAGCTCCTGCTCATGCGCTTCCCCTCTAAACTTGTTGGAAATCCTCCTGGATCCCAAACAAATATCTGGAGCTTCTCATCTGCTCCATTCTGCTGCTGCTGCTGCTTTTGCTGCACTGCTACTGCTGCTTCTTTTTTGCCCAACCTCTCCTCGTTGGCAGTCTCTCCTGACCTCAACATCAACCTTCTGATCTCTTCGATCACTACATCCAGCTGCTCCAAAGGCTGGTCCTGATTTTGCAGTATCCTCAGCTGCAAAAATTTTCTGCTATTGGGCAGATCGCTATGATCTCCCATGCCATCTTCTTCATCTTCATCGGTGGCCTGAAGTTGCCACTCTGCTGCAGAATTCAGCTCTACAATCTCCTTTTGACTGACTTGCTGTTCAGTCACCTTCCCTGATAGTTTAACTTATGTCAGTTCTCTTGTTGGCCCTGGATTGTTCAGCCAATCCTCCAACATCTCTAGCTCCATCTCCCATGGAGTAGTAAATCTTCCTGCCTGCTCCTTGGCTTCCTTTGCTGCTAGCTCCAATGATACAACTCTTTCAGCTTCCTGGTTGAATATGCTGAGACACTCCTCATAATGCTCGCTTTATTCTTCTGCTTGGGCAACTTCCAAAGTCTGCTCCAATTTCTCCTTGATAGTCATCGTCAGCTGTGACTGTTCTGCTGTCGCACCATCTGCAATGCAAATTTCTGCTTCCTCTTGGGCACATGGTAGGAATACTCCAATTCCCCCAATCATTAGGAGATCATCCTGATCTTCCTCCTCTTTTGTCAGCTGCACCTGCTGATCTAAATTCATCTTTGAGCTCACTTGCTCTGTCAGCTCCCTTGGCTGATTCCACCTCACTTCTGAGTTTATGAGACCCACAGATAGTCTCATCTGCTCATCCCTGCCCACCTGGAAATGTGGGATGTCTCTTTTTCCCTCCTGGCAGACTATGAGATCAACCGATCCCATCTTCATCAACAACCCCTGCTGAATTGAACTCGCCTCTGAGTCCATGAGACCCTCAGATGGTCTCGAATTCTCATCTCTTCCCACCTGGCAATTCGAGATGCTTCCACTGCCCTCCTGGCAGTGTTCAAGATCCCACAACGATCTCCTTTCATTGCCCAACTGGCAATGTGAAATTCCCTGGCTGTCCTCCTGACAGTCTTTGAGATCCCACAATGATCTCAATCTATTGCCCTCCTGGCAAACGTGAATTTCTACTTCTCTTCCCTCTTGGCAGTTCTTGAGATCCTCAGACGATCCCCATTCATTTTCAAAATCATCGAGACTTCTCCCAGTCTCTGGTTTACAGACATAAATTATCTTTTCCTCTGTGGCCTTGAGGTTTTCAACATACCTCAGCCATCCTTTTAACAACCTATGCTGTCTCATGACCATCAACTGCTTGACTGGCCATTTCTCTTTTGCCTTCTCCATGGGTAATTCACGCATTCGTCTCCTCCTCCTATCCTGCCGCATCCGCAGTTCGAGCTTCTCTTTGTCTGCGTTTAATTCATAGAGGTCTTTATCCATTTCTCTATCCATTTCCACAAGATTTTCTGCCTTACTCTTCTTCCTCCCAGCATGCCTATGGTCTTCAGTAACCATGGTGCTGTCTCTGTCTGCTCTCCTAGCAAACCTGCTGCTGTCACTCTGCATCCCTGAGTGTTCCAGCTTCATCCTCCTACAGTCTCCCTGACTGTCTTCTCGACTGCTGCCTACCTGCAAACAATCGTCACAGAGTCCTCTAGTGCTCTGTCTTCCTCTTGCTTCCTCTGTCTGCAATATACAAATAGAATCCCACTCTGATACCACTTGATGTGTATCATAGTGCTTTCCTCCTCAGCCTCTTCCTGACTGAAATATACAAGCAAGATTCAATCTCTGATACCACCTGACGCAGGAACGATACGCGACTGTACCCCCGTCGCGCTCTCCCGCTCTTAGGATCGTTCAAAGTCCCTTTATGCTGAGCCGAAGCGGCTCCTTGGATTCCCTTTGAATGGAATCCCTATGCAAACACCCGATCCACAGGTCCTTTACTTCCCTTGACGGCCTTCTGCACTTTGCCGTGACCTTTCCCCGACTCAATATCGGGGTTCAGGGTTTCAGACTTTCCTCTATCGAGGGTCACTGTCCCTTCGCTTCCCCGATCACCGATGAGCTCCTTTTCACTGATGCGCGCCCTTCTACCTTGGCTCTTGGTCCATATGACCATAGTTCATAAGACCACAACCTTACCTCCCTGTCGGGATTTTTTTAAGCTTCAAAAACCCGATGCGTCCCTTTTGTGCGCTAGCCCTCCTGGCTAGGCCCTGTTCCACGTGACCGCTACCATATGACCTCAGTCAAACCTATGCATCGGAGTTTCATTGTTTTCGATGCCAAGATACACACACCCACGAGATTCGTGATTCTCCGATTCCCGACGAACCTTTTTCACGCTAGCCCTCCTGGCTATAGGCCTTGGCCCATATGACCGTAACCCGTAACCACTGTCTTATCCTCCCATCGGGGTTTCGGGGTTCTTGACGTCAATGTGCATATGCACTTGGAACCCATGATATGCCGATCCCCGACTTCCTCCGGATTCTTGACACACGTCCCACTAGAATAGACGGTCCAGATTTTGTGTCGGGGTTCCACTATAGATTTTCCTCGATCCTTTGTCCACGAGAATACTGATTTACCGATTCTCGATGCATCGGTCCTCTGACGACTTCCAGCCTTTGACCTACCAGCTGTACTCCTCGTTCCTCTGCTGTGCTGACAGCTGTTCCCCACTGATCGGGGTTTCGCGATTCACGATTTCAAAAGGCGTAAACACCAGATCCATGGGATTCCTGATATCCCGATGGACCAAACGCCGATGGATGGCTTCCTTATCAGGACTTTTCTCGATGACGCCGATGGTTTCCACGTGTCCCTTCTCTGATGGACGGTCTCGATTCCTCCAAGATTTCGAGACTTGTGATGTCTCCGTTCTCACGACCTCGAGAATCCCAATTTCCCAAGTGTCGATATCCCGATGGCTCCACCTCTTTTCGGGTTTTCTCCTCCGATTCAAGAGGACTTAACTCCCTCGCAACTTCTGCAGATCCGATGGCTATCGACGATCTTGAGCCAGATCTAACGGCTCAGATCCGTTCTCCTTCCCTGCGCTCCTTCAAATGCTTAACCTCTGTGCGCCTTCACCCGATCCAACGACTGAAAGGATTTTTGCTCCAGATCTGATGGCTCAGATCATTTCTCCTGTGCGCTTCTCCTGAGCTCCTCCTGGACGTGAAAACCAACGGTCTAGATCTGTTCTCTAGCCGATCTGACGGTGACTGTTCTCTCACCTGAGCTTCCTGTGCGCTTTCTTCCTGCCTTGGGAGAATTTCCAAGGTGTCAAAGGCCTCGACCTTTGCTTCTCTTCTCTTCGAGCTCCATGACCCTGAGCTTTGCCAATGTGTGTGAAAACGATGTCACTCCTGAGCTTCGTCTAACACTCAGACCCCTTGAGGGATTTTTTTTGTCCTTATTCGCCTTCATATGGAGAATGAAATGGATGCCTCCATGGCTATCCTTCTTCTCAAGTGACTTCTGGCTGAGCCTCTGTTGACAGTGAATTGATGTATTGACCAAGCCTCTGTTGACAGTGAATTGATGTATTGACCAAGCCTCTGTTGACAGTGAATTTTGTGTACTTCAGAGACATGTTTGGTGTGGTCTAGAAGGATGTCCCTAGTAAGAGGGAGTGATGATTTATAGTTGAAATGCAGGGCAACAACTTCAACATGTGGCAGAAGAAGTAGGTGGTCATTCACGGGCATGTTACGACTACTCCAATGAAAAATTGTGGTATGTAGAGGGCTACTCCAGTGAAAAAGTTTGGTACGTTGAGTTACTACTGCTCTAGTGAAAAAGTATGGTACGCAAATTGCTACTCTAGTGAAAAATTCTAGTACGCAAGTTACTGACTTTGGCACTAGTCAACATGACCTCGCACAAGGTCAGCAGACGTCGTGCCTTCAGGACTGGTTAGTTACCCAAATTTTAAGATGGTGGGACAACCTATGTGGTTGAAGGTGTTTCCTAGCCTTAGGATAGATGGGTAGTGTGTGCACACCACATCACTTAATCCTCGTGATTAGATGCCTGGTCATTGTGGACCAGTCAATGCCTGGTGTGCCAACTAAAGGTTACTAGTTCATTGTGGAACTAGATGCCAGATTTTGTGTGAGCTGGTGAATGAAAGCCCCGTGATGACATAAATCTTGAATGGATAATGAGACCCTAGATGTTGATGTGGTTACAAAACTTCTTCAATATAGATTCGTGGAAATTCAACAAGTCAATGGTCAAGTGTATAGAAGAGCAGAAGCAATCATGATGATCGAAATACCTTCCTTGCTAAGAGGGAGTGTTGATGTTTGAGTAGCTTCAGAAGATATTCTTATTATATTCATATTGTATTTGACCAAGACAAAACCCTAAATAATAATATTATATTATAATTTTTAAGTCGGCCCTATTGTGCCTTTGTAAAAGTCGGCCATATTGCGCCTTGACAAATCAATTGCAAATTAGAAATATAAAGTGGACAGGTCAGCCCTGACCTAATTTCTGGGGGGAACAACTTGTATTTATAAGAGGCTAGGTGCCACACTTGAAGAACACACACAACAAGCTCTCTCACACATAAAAGTGTGCAAGTCTGAGAGGGTGACGCAACTATAGAGGAAGGGTGTTCTAGTGAAGGGTTTTGGTTATCTATTGGAGGACTATCTTAGTATAGTGGTGCGCTACTCTATTATGGTTAGGGTTTTCTGGTTTATCTTATGTTTGATGAGATCTCTCTTGAAAGAGACATTGTACTTGTTGAAGAATCTATATTGAAGAAGCTTTGTTGGGTTTTCTCCCCCAAGAGGGTTTCCCAAGATAAATCTTGTGTATATTGTGGATGTCTTTCTTTCAGTGATCCTTATGCATGCAATTATTGTTTTAATAGTCCAAAGTTAAAGAATACTGAACACACTTAATTTCTTAAGAAGAATTTTAACAAAATGGAGGCTGGAAAGCTTATTATGGCCTTGAAAATAATTGTAAATTAGCAGACCTTTGGCTATGGGATAAGAAACAACTCCTCTTTGAGACTCTTTGCACTCATGTTATCTTGTATGGATGTGAATATTGGGGATGCAATATCTCTCTATAATCCTGGAGAAAGATAGAGCAGATCCAAAAGATTTTTATAACTTATAATCTCAAAATTAAGGCCAATACACCCTATCTTATCCTCCTCATCAAAGTGAGTCTTTGCCCCATTGAGAGAACAACCGTGATTAGGTAATTATTGTACAAGAACAAGATAAACAACATGGATACAAGAGGCTACCTAAAATTGCTTCAAAATCTAGCCAAAATCACCACTGGCTCAAGCGGGGATGGTTTAATGATGCCAAGTCTTGGCTAAATCATTGGGGAATAAAATAAGAGGTTATTTTGTAGAACATCAACGATATTCAAAATATTGTACAAGCTAAATTTAAGGAGAATATATGGTGAGATAAATAATTAGAGGATACAATAAAATTAAGATATTATAAGGAGATGGATAACCCTAACTTTGAAGATAAAAAATATCTCTTTGTTTTAACTACGTAAAGAAGAGAATCAATATTGTTAAAATAAGAACTAATTCTCATGAGATGCATAATGAAACTGGGTGTTGGAAAATCCCCAAAACACCATGGGAAGAAAGAATCTATCACCTTTGTGACACCAAGAGGGTTGAAGATGAAAAACACTTTCTCCTATAATACCCTACATATGCCCAAATTAGATCCCAATTTCCAAATATTTGTCACAATACCAACCTTCCTAACCTTCTAAGTTATCAAAACATTAGTGATCTTGGAACACTTTTCTTAATGCTTTTCAAGCATCGAATAATATTTTAAAGAAATCCAAGTAATCTCTTGCTTTTCTTAGGGTCTGATAAACCAATTTTGGTCTCAGTGGACGTTAACCATCATATATATATATATACATCTTGAGTGGGCCTAATGGTTAAGAGCACGTGTTTCCTCCTAAGAGATCACGAATTCAAATCCAAAAGGGGCAGGGTATGTATACCTCCGTAGACTTTAACAGTGAAATCATTAAGCAAAGAAGGTCTCATACACCAATTTGATGTCTAACTTAACCGTGACCTTAAAATTAAATGATGATAATAATTATTACTATTAATAAATAAAAATACATATTATTTTTATATTATAAAAAATCTAATAATTAATTTATTTTGAATTTAATATTAATTTTAATCTTTCTTTTATATTTAGAGGATTATTTATAAATTTTGCATATCATAAACCACCTGTTTTCAAATGAGCAACATACTTTTAACTCCTTTGTTGAGGTGTAAATATTGTAARAAAATCTCTWATTCCCTTGTTCAAAGGCAAATATTGCGAAGATRTTTCTAAAATTTCCCTTTAAGATTTAAGTTTTYAAACTATAGTAGCATAATTCATTTTAAGGTTTGTTGATGATTGATAAAATGTWAATATTTCAATTTTTTAATTTTCAAGTTTTGTTAATGCTAACATATTATTGGAATTATGTTAAGGGATCGATAAATCTCAAAGATAAACTACTCTTCAGGAAAATTTATGAACGTTTTCGCAATATTTGCATCAACGAAAGCATGAACAATCTTATCGAGAGAACATCTACATTGGCATGTTGTTCCTATTTTTTTTTTTTCTCTTTTCAATCCAAATTCCATTTATCATGGTATTTGGAGACTTAAAAGTGCTAATTGCTTTAATTTATACAGGTTTGAAGGAATTGTACTATTTTTTTTGGTATGAAGTATTTGTAAGGAAATAAACATTTACATTGAATCAATTAGTAAAGAGAAGATATATATAAGCAAAAATAAATGACTAATACATAGTATATATAGATTTTATCCTGGAAACTCAATAGGGAAAATTCACATTTTTTGAATATTTTGCTTTTTTGTTGTTTTATTCATTCATTGAATAAATAGTTATATGATTAACCTTGGTCTACACCTAAGACACAATCGCCGTCATACTCTCTTGCTTTACACAAGAACAACCCTGTAGCAAATTCGGCTTGCATCTACATGACCACCAACATTAACGTGAAGACCAAAGATTAACTTTTACAATGTTACAACATGTCTTATTTATAGGCTTTACATCATGTGAAAAACCCTAAATCATGGTGCCCAAAAACAGTTACAGATCCACGTAGATGATTGGTTGCAATCCCATGAATCTTGAGATTCTATTAAAATTGACTACTAGTTGGTTACCAATCGACCTTTAGTCGCTTTCCACTCGACCTATTGTTGGCTAACCTTTCGACTTCTTGTCGAACACTTTGACTTCAACTTCCTAGTCAATCACTTCGACCTCGATGTAACAATCGACTTGACTTGACTTGTCGATTGACTTATCACCTAGTCGATCCACCTCAACTAGATAGTCGAACGACTATTCTTTCATTGCAAAGAATATAATATCCCAACAGTATCAAGGTCCTACCTCATATTCATTCCCTCAAGAAAGCCATCTAGCATTGAGATTAGTTATAGAGGGTTTGACTCATGGGTTATATTATGTTTGAGTCTACATTATCAACATCATGTGTTGGGTTGTTTGTTGAAACTATAGGTTCAAGAGCCATTGAAGTATGTTTTGTATTAGGGGGCACCCATAAAGAATTATTACTAGGTTTGAAGGAATTTGATTCCTTTATTGGTCAAAAGTATCAAGGTCATGCGTCATCTGCATTCCCTCGAGGGAGCCATCTAACATTGAGACTAGTTATAGGGGATTTGACTCCTAGGTTATATTTTGTTTTAAATACATTATCAATATCATGCATTAGGTTGTTTGTCGAAATTATAAGGTCAATAACCTTTGAAGTTGTTTTGTATTAGGGACCACCCATAAAGAATACTACTACTACTACTACTACTACTAATAATAATCTAATTTTAAGGTCATGACCAAGCCAAACACCAAATTGGTGTATGAAACCCCTTTGTTTGTGGGACAAGGGACTCCCTCTGCACACTTATTTAACTACTAAAATATACATAGGTGTACATACCTTACCCCCTTTAGATTTGAACATATAACCTCCTAGAAAAAAATACATATTCATAACCATTATTACTATTATCATTTTTGAAATCTTTCCATCAAATAAATATGATATTTTTCTATTTATTAACATGAGAAAACTTTGCTTTCAAACAAGAAAATGTCACTTACTCATACTTAAAAAAAAAAAATTAACGTTCAAACAAATATTATATTAATATTTAGTAAAAAAAATTTATTTTCAAACAAGATGTCACTTGCTCATACTTTAAAAAAATATGTTAATGTTCAAACAAGTAATATTTTAATATTTATTGTTGGGAAGCTATCCCACTTAAGATCTTTCCTTTTCATTGATTTTGTTACATATATTTTTTTTTATGCAACAAAGTTGAGTTGGCTAAGCTATTTTCGAAAAATATATAGAAGATGCACCTCTCTCCCACGCACATACCCAATTCCATGGAAAAAGGCATGAAATTGACAACGATCAATCCCTAACCTAATGTTATATCACATGTCCGCATAGTTCATCAAGATTGTGATATTTTCTTACATTTTGTTTTTCTTAGTAAGAAACTGTCATAAAGTTAATACATAGAAAAATAAGACCTATGGTGATAATTTCCAAGTTAGGCACACTTGCTAGTGACATTGTAATTGTTGTCCTTTCACTTTTACATTTTAGAGTTTTAGTGATTCACAAAAGACATGGCAATATTCATTACTTTAACTTTTGAGAAAAAAAAATATTGTTATTTATTTATATTAAAGGCATGTAATAAGGAAAAGTTTTTTACAAAATTTGGTTGTTCAAAATTACCATGTTTTATCTCTTTATCTTTCAAAACCATTCGTTTTCTATTACCTTTATAGTTGTCATTCCATTAGTCACAATCACTTTAATTATCTCAATGGTGGGTAAACACTATTACTGATCTTTAACTAGGGATTGTTGACATTTGAGAAAAGCATGCTTCCTACCCATAAAAAAATATGATAAAATGTTGCTCTGTAAGATTTGAACTCGTCACTCAAAAACTCGAATAATACAACTTGTCATGGCTATGTATTAGATGCAGAACACTGCTACGAAGATGCACATTCCAACTATTTATTTCTCAATCTACTTACTATGCCCTTATAAACCACCATGTTTTCAAGTGTTGGGATTTTGTGTGTCTTTTCCTACACTTTCTTTCTCATTAGTTCCTCTCTTTTCTTCTGTAATCTCTTCAAGTGCAAAGCATATGTTGACATAACTAAATGTTAGGAGGCTTTGTTTTCAAATGGGTTTTCTAAGATTGTTCTCCGGTTTGTCTTGTGAGCAAAACCCGTAAGATTCCAAGTACCAAGTACTAAGTAATACATTTCTCCAAGAAATCCCCATGTTTAGAGACTACATAGTTCCTATAACTTAATAGAGTTTGCATCCCATCAAATCAATTGCCACTGATGAATTGATTGAACCGATTTCACCTCTTCTGAAGAAACATCAAAACCATCCTCATTTTCTCCTTACTTGATCATATTGTTTAATCAATGTTTCTCCATCATGAAGAATGAATTCTTTTATTCCTTTGAAAAACTTCAACAATTTGGCTTAAAACTCATGTTTCCCCTTCAAACATAAACAAAAATGACATTGTGAAATGCCAAGTTTCTAGGTTTTGGGAATCACATTGAATTTCATATCATAGGATTTAATGTTACAAAATATACTTGAAGGACACACAAATCATATGGTCTTTCCACATGACAATTCAGACATCAATGCATATCGAGATGCTCATGGCCTTGGGTGCTAAGGTGATATGGACTCTTGAAACATCTTCTCCACGCGGGACCATGTTGTTTTACATGCTCATTGTGGCATCAATCATCGACTACTTGTGTTGGTTTCATTTATGGCCATGGTTGTTGTTACAACCCGTCATGTTCACCTACTACTAAGACAATTAAAGCAAACTATGTGAATATTAATTGACACCAATTATATTCAACAACACTAAAATCTTTATAAAATAAAACATGAAGACACATAAACATCATGAGCATACAATCTAGAAAGAAAGAGAGATAATATGCATCAAGAATACATGGCATCATACTTGATCTTAATAGGATCAAAAGACACTTTAGTAATTCTCCACTCATCTTGAAAATATGCAAGCCCAATCCAAGTTGTTCTAATGTTTTCCCTCTCCAAATTACATAAAAGGACATGTTGTGAGGCTAACGTTATATAGACATAATGAAAGATTTGTGATAATGTATATAGTAGTAGAAGAAGARTAMGAAGAGGTGAGTTGTTCTAATGTTTTCCTTCTCCAAATTACATAAATGGACATGTAATGWGGTCAATGTTCTATAGATACAATGAAAGGTTTACGATAATGTAAGAAGAAGAAAAATCCAAGTTGTTCTAAAGTTTCCCCTCTCCAAATTACTTAAATGGACATGTAGTGAGGCCAACACTCTATGGATACAATGAAATCTTTGTGATAATGTATACATAAGAAGAAGACCAAATCACATAAATGGACACACAATGAGGCCAACATTGTATAGATAAAATGAAAGATTTGTGATAATATATATAGAAGAAGAAGAAGGCCAACTAGTTAATTACCATAATTAGCACATACATTTATATAGAATTTGTGTGTAAAACCAACATACATTTATATGGAATGCTTGTATAAAACTAGGAATGTATGGTATCTAACATATAAACAAGAAGAATAATAATACAAACTAGTTAATTACCAAAATTACCATATTTGGTAAAACCAAATCTCCGATGCCTTTGCATTTCACATGACTACTCTCTTGTTCTTTCTCCTCATCTTTCCCAATGACTAAATGAATCCCCTGAGAGGGAATTTAATCCATCTATGTGCACTCAATAATGGTGAATAAATGCATCATGGATTCTTCTTGTTTCTTATAATATTATTGATGATGTTGTTGGGTTAATCTTGACTCGGTCATAAAATTATTGATGGGTTTATTGATAGTGGTTTATGAGCTCATGGTCTTGGTAACCCATGGTATTACATATGATGAATCTTTTTCAATGACTTGGGATACTCCATTGTATGATACCTCAATTGGCTAATGTTAGCCTAGATTGGTTAGATTAGCCAAGGTTAATAGATATCATCACTAGTACCCATTTATGTGCATACTTCTTATTGTGTTATTTCTCTCAATTTTAACAGATGTCCAGTTACAACCTGTTTGATATCATATTTAAAACACATCAATATGTTATGTGCTACTAATGCAAAATTATTCAAATCAAACTCATTTGTCCTAATGTCATGTCACGATGTTATGGATGCTTACAAACAAAATAGAAAAAAAAAACTTTGAAACATAAAACATATTTTATGTCCTTCATTCTTTACTACAAACACTTACTCCTATATTTTTTTCTTCATATTCGTTTTTCCAAGTTAAAATCCCAGGGAAAACCCCCAAGTACTTCCCCTCATTTTGAGGATGGTACCCAGGGTAAACCCTAGAATATTTAGGGCACAAGGTTGGTCAACAAAAACCCTCGAAGCCATTAAAACAATACACACATTATGAGCTCAACATGTCACTTGCAGGAATTGAACCCGACTGGGGATAATACCAATCATTCCTCCCAACCACTTGAGCTAAACCCAATTGCCATTTTTTTCTTCATATGTCCATAATTAAATTGTAATTTTTAAAAATTTATATACCAAGATATATAACTAGGCTTCTAACATGTTTCAAGTCCTCGATTCTATGAGAATTTACTTCCTTTCTTTTCAAAATGCAGATATTATCACCAGTTGAAGTGTCATGGTAGGAGGTCATAATCAAGATAATGGACCAATTCTCAAATAAGATAATTCCAATTGGAATATCTTTACGGTTCTTATTAACAACATTACGATGTAAACCTCCCTTGAATTACTTTGGCATTCACATTCACCCATTTAGGGAGTATGTTATTTGATAGCATTATTAAAGATCTCACATTTTTTGTAATAGTTTGGTGACCATCACTAAAATAACTTCTTTTACAATGCTAAATTACCACTGTAACCATTCATTTTACAATGCTAAATTACTTTTGTAACCATTCATTTTACAATGTTAAATTACTACCACAATATCACCATAGGAACACTTTTTGGCATTGATTTCATAACACCTCATAAAATGGAAGCATAGAGAAGCCACCTTTTTTCATAATAAGAAACACAAGTACTTCATTTTATATCTTGTTTTCATAAGTCAATACACACAAAAATAAAACCCATGGTGCTAATTTCCAAACAAGATATAAAAATAAAAATTCCAAGTTAAGCACACTTGCAATTGGCATTGCAAATTGTATTGTCTTTGCATTGCTCTCATTTTAAGGATTTAGCGATGCATTTTAGAGATTTAGTGATAGACATAAAACATCGCCAAAAAGCTAATGGAAATAGTCATTAGCCCTACCACCAAAAAAATAAAAATGTTGTCATTTATAGTGTTGTTAAAGATCTCATTTTTGTTTGTTTGTGACTGAATAAGTTAATGAGTGGACAAATTCAACTTCTTTTTGGCAAAAAATCTTCCTCAAATTTTCTAGGAATTTTGTCGTAAATTATAGTTCCACTTGATTGATGAGAACTTTCACCATAGAAATTTTCCCTTAAGGGTTTTTACCCATTTTAAGATGATCCAAATCGACATAATTTCAAAATTTGAGTAGATCAGGGTGAAAGTTTGTCTAACTGAAGTAAAAATAAATAAATAATAATAACAATAATAAAAATAATAAAAAATAATAAAAAATTATGGGTTCCATCCTACCTAGGTCAACCATATCTTTTTTCTCATTTCTTATGCCTTCTTATCCATCTTGATCAATGGTTCCCCCTCACCTCCCTTCATGCCTTCATAGGGTATTTGTAGGGCGATCCTCTCTCCCCCTTCATCTTTATTCTAATGGTCGAGGGCCTTGGCAGAAGTCTTAAAGTTGTTGTTCATTATCATCATCTTCAAGGTCTCAACCTACATGCTTCTAATCTTCCAATCTCTCACAACCAATTTGTTGATGGTACCATATTAATGGGAGTTCCCACTTCTCGAGAGGCTAGAGCTTTAAAAAAAAATCTCGATGGCTCCATGGATGCTTATGGCACCTGGGTTAAAATATGAAAAACCAACTTATGGCCAAAATTTGCTACCTTTCTTTGGTTAAAAACTCATGGGAAAATCTTAACTTGGGACCAACTATTTCGTAGAGGTTTTGAAGGCCTAGGATTTTGTATCATGTGCAAGAAGGAAGAGGAATATTTAGAACAACTTCTTAATTCTTGTTCATACAGTGCAACCCTCTATGACCAGGGAGCCACTCTCTTTCGACAAACTTATTGCAAAGATAATGTATAGTTCACCCTCTCTTCATGGCATCCACAAGCCTTTCATAATCCAATTCTTAATTGAATATGGAAAATTTTCCCAGGATTTTCCCTATGGGAAACCTAGAAGGAGAGGAACCGATGTTTCAAAAAGAAGGAACAACTGACCCCATTGACTTGGATAAGAATTCAAAATAACATCTTGGAAATGATCTAGTCTTCTCAGTGGACTAAGGAAGACCTCAATTTCAATAATAGAGAACATATCATTCTCTCCAATTAGGATTTCAAATATTCTTCGTCAATCAAGCCCTCCATTATGTGTTCTCCTAAATCTTCCTCGCCCCTATCGTGGTATCCTCCCCCACAATATTTTGTTAAGCTCAATTTTGATGGCACTTCGAAGGGAAACCTAGGCCTAATAGGCTAAGGTGGGGTCCTTCTATACTCGAACAATCAAATTTTTAGGATTTATGTAGGAAATATTGGCATCAACTCTAACAATGTAGTCAAGTTATGTGATCTTCTCTACGATCTGAATGTCACCAAAAATCATAATTATTCCAAAGTCATTGTTGAAAGGGACTCTCAACTTATTATCAACATGCTCATTAGACTCCAGAATGGCTCCTCTCCAAGTAAAGTTTCTTGCAATTGGCACTTAGAAGAAATCGTAGAAAAGCTTCAATCTTCTATTCAGTACATTTCGACCCTCATTCCCTCACATGTTAAGAGGGAATCCAATAAGGTTGTTGAATTTCTAGCTAATGAGGGTGCTTCCAGTTTCAACATCATGGTAGATTCTAGCTGGCTTAACCTTCTTGACCAATCTCTAAATCTTAGTTGTCAGAACCTCGCCCAAGCATACTACATTTCCCCATTCTGATTCACTCTTCCAAGGTAGATTGCGTTGAAAATATTCAATCTCAGGTCCAGGTTCCTCCATCATGATGCCTATGTCACTTGTCTTCATTTTTTGTTTCATTCGCTCTTAGGATCTCTCAAAACAATATCTAGTTAGGTCAAGTCTAAGTCTTTTTTAGATGATGTATTTCAATTGCTTTTTGAACATAAAGTATGATGGCCTAGTTTTCCTATGAATAGACCATCATACTTTATGTCTTTTTCAACCCTTGACACAAAATAAACTAGCAATAGCATCTTTGCTCACGCTGTCATGTCTGTACTTTATGTTCTTATTGCAATAAAATAGATATATTTACTTACAAATAATAATAATAATAAATAATAAATCATTTACTCATTTTTTTTTTGAATTTTTCCATTTATTAACTCGCTCCATTTTATTACTACCACTAAAAGAGATTTTTTTTTCATATAATGATAAATTACCATTGCAATACCACCATAAGAAACTTTTTTTAACAATGGTTTCATATCTCTAAAATAAAATGGAAGTATAAAATTATTGTTACAATAGTAGACAACCACCATTAATTGAGATAGTTGTCTAAAGATCATCACCATTAATGGTAATGCTTTTAGATAGTCGTATGAGTGCCACTGACAATATTATTTGGAAACAATTTAAATGCCACTAATTATGGAAATCATCTTTAAATGATTATTGCAAATGTAGGGCATGGTCTCAACCATCTCTATTGTAAATCCTCAATAATTTTCTTACAATAAACATAAGTAGTTTTTTTTTTTTTCAAAAGAAAATTGGCTCAAGCTTATATTGAAATATAAACTTTTTTACATCGACAATAGAGAGGTCTCGAACTGGTGACGCAAAGAGTGCTGCCGAAACAAAAGTAAATTCTCTCACAACAATGAGACAAAGAGGTCCCCGGACAAAAGATGAATATACCAGAAAAACAAACTCCAATAAACTAAGGAGAATTCTGGACGGAACAAGTATAAGGAAACACTATTCCAGCAATGTAATCTTTCTTCTTCTTCTTTTTTATTTTTATTTTATTTTTTATTTAAAGAAATTTATGGTTTGTTGAGGACCTTCGATTCCATTGATCCACGTGCAAAAGAACAAAATGCCCTTTGAGGGCTCTTTTGGAGAGACTATCAACTTTTTTGTTTGTTTCCCTGTAAATATGTTTAAAGTGTGTTCCTTGGAAGTTTTTCTGTAAGTCGCGAACTCTGCCCTTCCAACCTTCAATTTTGATGGCATGAAGTTTGCACTTCTGCTGTAGCCACTCGATAATGACATTGGAATCCCCCAAAATGTGAAGATAGTGTAAATGTAAGACTTTTGCCATTATGAAGGTTTCCCACGCTCCAACTAATTCAGCCTTTGTATTGGAGCCATCTCCGCAATTGAAAAACCATCGCACCTCCGGGGAATTAGGAGATTTCAAAGTTCCCCCAGCACCACAGGTTGTTCCCCCACTGATGGAAGCGGCGTTGAAGAAAGTCAACACATATCCATGGATAGGAATAATCGGCTTTAGTCTTAGTAAACGTGGTCTGATTTCTGTTTGAGTGTAGGAGAGCGAATTTAAAGTTCTAATCGTGACGACACTGGAAGAGGGAGATTTACCTTGAATAATGCTTTGTTACGCTCCTTCCACATGAACCAACACAAAAGGACCGGCAATTTTTTTGGAGCAGCTAAGTTTTGTGTCCATTATTAGCCTATGACTTACCTTTACCAATCACTAAGTCCAAATTGTCACCTATATTTGTATTATTCATTTAGGATATTAGTAATATATCCTCAAGTGATGACTAATGATTTAGTTAAGATTGCCTAGCCTAGTCATCATGCATGATTTTAGGATCTAGAGAAAATCTCTCTATGAGGTGGCATCACCCATTCTACTATAAATATGTAACATTGGAGTGAATAATATGTGTTGGCTAGTGAGCCTTTTCCGCCATATTGTTGTTCTTGTTTATGATTTATCAATTGTTGTTGTTCTTGTTTATGATTTATCAATTGGTATCAGAGCTAATATAGTTCTTAAGGGCCTGGTAATATTGAGATCCATGGTAGTTTCACCATGGAAGATGAGTTGCAACGAGAGAATGCAGCCAAAGAAGAGCGTTAATCTGTTAAGAATATGGGTTCTATGCATGCAATACCTGTGTGTATCTTGACCTGCGAAGAGAGTCTGCTGCACATATTTATGATTTAAGATTTAATGTGTCGTAATTGAGGATATGAACTTTGTAGGATCGATCTCTCCCGAGATTCCGTTGTTAACCGACATTTCCTCATTAAAGGTGAAGATCGGGCTGTGGTTTTAATGGATCAGGCTTGAAGGACAATTTATCGTTGTAGAATGCATAATAAAACCTGGCACGGGATTCTATCTATAGATCGAGTTAGCTACAGTTGTAATTTGTTTATTGTATAATTTAGGGCAGTGAGAGGCCCTGTGAGGGTTTGTGTTTCAGAGGTTTCCATGATCTTGCCTTTGCGGGTGCGCTTGCAGGCAGATCTAAACATTTATAATGAAAATCGTTTATTCTTTCTTGCCGGGAGGGCTGTGATGGGGACGATTGCTTGCAGCAATGATGTCAGTTTCTGGGCAAAAGGTTGTGCATCGTGAAGCTTAAAAAATTTAGGACTGGAAGGGCGGGCTTCGATCTCCTCCAACGTAGATCGATCTTGGAGATTGTCTTGATTTCCATGGACAGAGCCGGTGTGAGTAGTGAGATAGATTCCTCACACCTTTTATCAACTCTGCATTACCTGGTTCACACCTGCTGCGTGTGTGCGTGGAAGTGTGGAGCTCCCAGAGAGCAGCTGTCAACTGCATGTATTGACTCCCAGTCAACTAATAGACACATAAATCCCTTCTCTGTTATTGAAGAGTGGATGCAACTGCTAAAGGGCCTCGACCTGTGCATGGAAGGGCGACGTATCAGAGCAGTTGTTGGAGATTGTTGTTGTTGGAGCGAAGATCGTTGCGCAGTTCGCTGCTAAAAATAGTTGCCATCGCTTGAAGGAGAAGCTGCTAGTTAGAGCTTCCAAGATTGCTTAACACGCACAGATTGATCGTTCAACGGTAGCTCAGAGTTGAAGAAGACCTGAAGGAGGCCGCCTCGGCGGGCCTGAAGAGCATATAGATGGGGAACTCGTTCTCTCCATTGAAAAGTTGTAGGAAATCTAGAAAGAGCTTGAGAGAGTCAATGAAGAAGCTAGTGACAAAGTATTAAGAGGTGGATCAAAAATATAATGAGATACGGCGTCCAATCTATACAAAACACAATGAAAACATTCTGACAATTCCAGTTTTTTTTTGGCTTACTGCATTTTTTAAGCCACCCTGCATTATCCGACCTCTTGACTGAAGAAGATTGGAAGCGCATCTTCATAGAACGAAAGCACAACCCGTGTGGAAAAATGGTGGAGAGAGAGCCACAATTGATCTCTATCGCTTAGGTTAGAGGAATTTTATGTTAATCTAATCGCAGGCAACACAAGTGTATGGTCTCCCCTTATGTGAACTTCGCCTGTAGATCTGAAAATAAATGCCTCAGGATCAACCCGACTATAACCATGGCCACGTGTAAGTTTTCAAATATTGTTCATTGCACTATAAACCCGTGAAATATTCATATCCACGATCATGGACTAGTTTTTTTTAATATATTTTTTTAAGGTTCAAGGATTCTTTTTTTATTAAAAGAGTGTTTTTTTTGTCCAAGGCCACGATTTATCAAATTATATGTGCATGAGGTCGCCATGATCTAGTGGAAGTTGTAAAATTTTCTAGACTATATCTGCAAATCATGCTTGTAAATTTAGGGTGAAGTTCAAAGCATCCGAATTTGTATGGATCAATGATGAGAGGTCAATGTTGGAGAACAAGAGATTGCAGATTTAAATTCCCTCGCCTTTCCTAGATTCATGGAGAAGCAACCCAAGAAGTGTACATCAATGTTGGATTTGAGCAAGAGGAAAGTGCCCAGAGACATTGAAATCAAGGGTGTAGTGAAGTTACATGAATAGTTCCAAAACATGTATTGAAGAAGGGAACGAAAGTTTACTTGAAGGTTTGATAATGAGATGTGATGACAAAAATTGTAATTGAAAAGAGAATTTCTCTTAGGTATAAGAGCTAATTGTATTAAGCATAATAAAAGTTCATTTTTTGTGGTGTTGAAGTGTCCTAGATCCACCTGAAATTGAATAAGGGGATCTTAGGTACACTTTGTGTTGTGTGTGATGGTAAGATTTTCATGGAATATTTATGTCATTATGTTTAGTGTTGACATAATCATATTTTCAATTCATCATTTAACGCAACATACAAGCACAAATTCATGCCAGTCAAGCAATTAATGAGAGGTGAAACTCATTAATGAAAGGTGCAACACATCAAAGGTGGACTGGACTCTAAATCTCCAAAATACATTCAAATTTGAAGATTAATTCAACTTAAGAATCATGATTTATTGTAACTTGCAAATAGTCATTTGGTAAGTTTACTTGTGTTTATAAATCAAGTAAAGTTGAATTTGTAGTTGGGTGCATTCTCGGTTGAGCCTGACACCCAAGATTCATTGTAATTTTGAGTCCAAATTGACAAGATTGAGAAGTTTAAATCATTGTAAAACATCACAAGTTTTTGGATGCATTTTCAGTGGTAACCGACATCCTCAACTTCTTGGAAGAAAGCAAGAAAATTTCAAGCGAGCGAGTACAAGCGAGCGTGAAACAAAATCAAGAGAGCGTGAAGTTCAAGTGAGTGATTCAAGTGAGCGAGTTGCAGATAATCCTTCTTCTGTCGAGTCAAATTGTAATCAGGATCTACCTGCACAAGGAGACCTCATTTAGTGTTTTTGAAATGGCTCGAAATCTAGAATTATTAGAGTTACTGAACACTCTAATAAACACCACTGAAGACAACACAGTGACATTGAACAAAGAAACTCTTCAATTAGTGCTAACGTGTTTGCAAGTGATGCAAGATAAAGTTAGACTTCTTCAATCCCTATCCCATCTATTGAATGATGAGTTGACTGATCTAAAAAATCAGCAGCCAATGAAGTTTTCTGAACTAGTTTTTGTTCAGCACAACCCTCTCTATGATGATAATGATGATGATGATGATGATGTTTTTAATCAACAACCATTGAAGGAACAACACAGTGATACAACTTCAGAATCAGTTTCAGACGAAGTTGAATCTATTCATGAACCTACAT
>SNQJ01S0072185.1:16334-54825 GCA_010110895.2 Picea sitchensis | reverse complement strand
TTTTTTTTTGTCTTTGATATATCTCACTCCATAGGAATTTAAACATAGTTTTTGTTGTCTTTGATATATCCATCACTCCAAAGGAATTTAAACAATTTATTTTCAATTTTCTGTTTTCGATTTTCGTCATGGGAGAGAGTTGTGTCCTCTTGAATGTCCCAAATTTTTAACCATTTATCTAAGTCCTTTTTCTAACCTATTATGCCAAGTCACTATTATGATGTGTTAAACATCTCATGCCATTGGGCCATGAAATGCACCTCACTTCTCTCGATGCAATAATTACAATCATTATTGTTAATATTAATAATCCATTCATGAATATATTTATATATTGTAGATATTGATTATTTTTTAATATTTTTTTCGGAAGGAAACCCTTGTGGAAAACCCTTCGAGTACTTCCCCATGATCCATTGATGGTAAATGGGGTAAATCATCGGCCCTGATTACAGGGCCTAATCTTATGGGAACATCGAGTGAGACCCAACAATCTCAACAATATAGTTGGCTGGGGACTTGACCCCAAGACCTCTTGCATTATAACCACGACACTCATCCACTCAAGCTAACGCACTGGGCTAATTATTTTTTAATATATGTTTATATTAACGTCATTAATACAACTACCACTTAACAAAGATAACATACCTAAAGCACCTAGCAATAGTGCACCTCACTCACTCAATGCCACTAACCTAACACCATTAGCCTAATGCCACGATCCCAACACCACTAACATAACACACCTAAGGCACCTAACACCATTAACCTAACACAACTAGCCCAATGCCATTAACTCAGCTCAAATAACACACCTATTGTCATTAACATAATACAACTAATACACTTGARTACACATAACACCACTAACWWTACGTTAATAACCCAATGTAACTATCCTACACAACTARCTTACAAATCTAATATAGATACCCAATCCACACATCTAACCAATGCACCCAATCTATACACTTAACCCATGTACTCAACCCATACATATAACCCACACATTCTTACACCCTAACATGTTCACCACTCTTACCCAATCACATACACCTAACCTTTTTTTCCACTAAAAATTTCACATTATATTTATATAATAATATAAGTTGTTCTCTTAACAATGATTACAACAATAGATAACCTTGAATTTTCATGCACTATTCCCAACAAAATTACAGAGATTATCTAAATCCCCTACATTTACTTCTGTCTTCTCCAAAAAGCCCCAAATAAACATTTATCAAAAAAAGAAACATATAAAACTCAATTTATAGCTACACAAATAAAGTTACCCAAAAACATTAAAACTATGATAACACCTCCTATTGTAATCTAATATAGATTTAAAAACAAAGTGGAGCCCTCATGGCCGTCTTCCCATAGATACTATGATATCACATACACCTAACCTACACTTAATGTAATCATTGTATTGAAAATTGCAAAAGGACAATGAAGAATACTATCCTTGACCCCTATAAAAGGGAATTAATCAATTATTAGAAAGTAACTTCTCCAATGGCCTTAACAAGTATGGACAAGCAAGTGAAGGGAAAAAATATCGTTTGCAAATCAATCACTTTAGAAACCCCCCCATGTGCCACGTTATACCAAGTCTTGGTGTGTCTGATAGCAAATTTGCAAAGTTTTGATATGAAATCAAGGATCTTTCAACACTACACGCTAACACATTCAAATTTATTCATAATGCACACAAGAGACATAGAATACGAATCAACACTACACGCTAACACATTCAAATTTATTCAAAGTTTCTTTGGTTGAATCATTGAACATAAAACTCATAATGCACACAAGAGACATAGAATACGAATTTTAATACGTGGAATTATTAATAATATATAATTTTAAAAGAAAAAAAGGCCAAATTTTGACTTATTTTTGTAATGGTAGGTAGAGTGTCAACTCCTTAAATTTTGGTTAGATTGTTTTTAATAATATATATAGTATCAATTCAAAATATTAAGCGTTTTTAAACTTCAACATAATTTATTTTAAAATATCTCATTGGCCAAAACTCTTATCAATCTTAAATCATTCCTATAATATTTCAAAAAGTATGTTGTCAATATTTTCACAAAATCAAGGTGTCAAAACTGAAATCATCCACAATACTTCAAAAAGTATGCTTATGTGGCCAATATTTTAACAAAAAATAAGGTGTAAAAATTCAAAACTTTGATGTAAATTCCATTTTCAACTTTTGATTGGTCACAACAATTGACAAATATTTTAATAAAAAGTAAAATAATAACGGTCAAATTAACAAATATTTTAATAAAAAGTAAAATAACAACGGGCAAATATTTAGAAAAAAATAAGGTGTTGAAATTCAAAGTTTTTTTTTTTTAAAATAAGGTGTTGAAATTCAAAGTTTTTTTTTTATAAAAATAAGGTGTTGAAATTCAAAGTTTTTTTTTTATAAAAATAAGGTGTCAATAATTCTCCTTATTTCAGGTATGAATAAATATAACCAACCTATAATAATTATAATATTTAAAAAAAATAAGATGTTAAAATTTAAAAATTGACAAATATTTTAATAAAAAGTAAAATAATAACGGTCAAATTGACAAATATTTTAATAAAAAATAAAATAATAACGGGCAAATATTTAGAAAAAAAATAAAGTGTTGAAATTCAAAGTATTTTTTTTATAAAAAATAAGGTGTCAATAATTCTCCTATTTTCAGGTATGAATAAATATATTTTTAGGAATGAATAAATATAGCCAACTTATAATAATTATAATATTAAAAAAAACAAGATGTTAAAATTCAATTTAAAAATAAAATAAAATAAAATAAGGTATCAATAATTCTTCTTATTTTTCAGGTATGAATAAATATAACCAAATATTGGTATACTGCCAGCCTCTATCCAAGATTGGTATCTGATTTGGAGGCTTCTGATCTCTTCAAGCCTGTCTCCCTCCCGGAACTAAAGCTTATCCTGTTACACTTCAACAAAGAGAGAAATCCGGGCCCCGACGGCTGGACAACTGAATTCTTCTCCCATTTCTTTGAGCTTGTTGGACCGGACCTCCTCCTGATGGTCGAAGACATCCGCACCAAAGGTAAAATTTTCAGAAACATTAACTCCACTTTTCTGGTTCTGATCCCCAAAGAAAACAATGCTGCCTCCTTTAATGACTACAGACCTATTTCCCTGTGTAATCTCATTTACAAGCTGGTTTCAAAAGTCATCGCAAATCGTCTGAAACCAATTCTGGAAAGAAGCCTTTCAGCTGAACAACTCGGTTTTCTAAAAGGAAGGAGGATACATGATGCCATTGCTACGGCGCATGAGTGTATGCACTCTATTAAACAGAAAAATTTACAGGCCCTAATCATGAAAATTGACCTCAAAAAGGCCTTTGACTGCATCGACTGGGCCTTCTTGAGACTTATTCTACTTGCTGTTGGCTTTGGTTTAAACTTCACTGACTGGATTATGGCTTGCGTTACAAGTGCAAGTTTTTCGGTGCTGATCAACGGGGAGGCGACAAATTTCTTCAACAGCGAAAGGGGGCTCCGACAGGGATGCCCCCTTTCCCCTTACCTCTTCATCCTTGTTATGGAAAGCCTCAGCCTTCTCATCAAAAAATCTATCGCCGAACACAAGATCTCTGGCTTAAAGGTTTCTAGACTCATCAAGATTTTTCATCTCATGTTTGTAGATGATATTCTCCTTTTGGCAAAAGCAGAGCTGTCAGAATGGTTAGTTATTTTGGACATTTTAAAGGTTTTTTGCACAGCAACGGGTCTGTCCATCAATTCTTCCAAATCCTCGGTACACTACTGGGGTGTCTCCGAAGCTGATCTCTTGCTCCTCAAAGGCTCTATCCCTTTCACTTTCACTGATCTTAAAGAGGGTTTCAGCTACCTGGGCTTTAGACTGAAACCGAGAGCCTCTACTCCTGTGGATTGGAGCTGGCTCGTGGAAATTTTTGAAAAAAAGATAAATTTCTGGTGCAATAAGTGGCTGTCTCTCGGAGGGCGTTATATCTTGGTTAAATCAGTGCTTGAGGGGCTGGCTGTCTACTGGATGACGCTTGAGCGTATCCCTAATAAAGTTATTACTTTACTTCGTAGACTATCTTGCAGATTTCTCTGGAATGATCGTGTTGACATTCACCACATTCACCTCTGCAAGTGGCAGACCTTATACAGACCCCGGAAGGCAGGAGGCTGGGGTTTAAAGAATCTGTCTTTTTTCAATTCAGCGCTCTTGGCTTGCTCGTTCTGGAGAGCGCTTACCCATAACAGCGTTTGGCAGAAAGTCATATTGGATAAGTACCTTTGCTCCCTTCCTCTCCTTCATTGGTTGAGAAAGCCCTCTCTGGAGCTGAATCGGGCTTCCCCCTTTTGGAAGGGTTTGATTTCAGCCTCCCCGGTGGTCCTCCACTGGCTTCGATGGAAGCCTGGTATTGGTACCGAGATTCAACTTGGAAGAGATAAGATTCTAGGGCTAGAGAATCTATCCATCCTCTCGCCCTCTCTCAGGACACAGCTCGCTCAAAAAGGCCTCTCTAATCTCGCACAGGTCAAAGTGCCTACCAACTCGGCTTTTCTCCGGAATTGCTGGAGCTCTAGCAGCGATCTCCAGCTTCCTCCTCCGACTGCTAGGGAGTGGGATTCCTACACAGTTGCTCTGAAAGCGACAGGGGTCTCGCTCACTGATCTTCCCGATAAGCTACTGTGGGCGGGGGGAGATTGATCTGGTGTCTTGACTGTCAGCAATGTCTACGCGGCCCTCCTACAAACTGCTGGCAGTATTGATGAGATCCCTTGGTTTTTTTCTATTTGGAGCTGGGCCATTCCTTTAAAGTTAAAGTTTTTTACTTGGCTTTGCATAAAAGACAGACCACTCACCTGGGAGGCGCTCCAGAAAAGAGGCTGGCAGGGCCCTGGCCGCTGCCCACTGTGCACTTTGGCCACAGAAAATCTAAACCACCTACTGATTCACTGTCGTTTCACTGCTTCTGTTTGGAAACTCTTGTTACAGTTCCTGTCTCTTTCAATCAGCTGGAAGGGCGACTCTGTATCCAAGTGTTTTGCTGACTGACATTTAAACAATTTGGCTCCTAATTCCTTGGCGGCCTTAACATGTTGGTCGATCTGGTTAGAGAGGAATCAGGTTTTATTTGAGGGGCGGTCTCCTTCCTGTCAAGCGGTTGTACACAAAATCCTCTCATCTTTCAAGTGGCAGCCATCCTCTCAAAAGCTATTGCATTCAAAAGTCTGTGATTTCCAGCTGACGGAAGGCACAATGCTGATTTGTTTTGATGGAGCGGCACTTTCAAATGGCCTCTGCTGTGGAGCTGGAGGCACCTTGAGAGTGCATCAGTCGAGGACGACAAACTGGTTTTTAAACTGTGGGGCTGGAACTAATAACAAGGCTGAGCTGCTGGGTTTATGGGCTTCGCTTACACTCCCTAAATTCTGGAATTTAAATCACATTCTAGTTTTGGGTGACTCCAAACTCATAATAGATTGGATTAATCAAACCTGTAAGTTCATTTCTGTCCACCTAGAAGGTTGGATGCAGGAAACGTTGAGTTTATCCACCTACTTCTCGGATATTCATTTCAGCCATATTCCCAGGACTCACAACAGGGCTGCCGACTCTCTCTCAAAGAGGGCGCTTAGTAGTGTGGTGGGTAGGTTATTCGTTTTCCATAGCGATCTGGGCATTGAGAGTCACTTTTCTTCATACAATCTCTTTGAAGGATGATCCTTTACTTGCACAGTTTGTTTCTCCTTGGCGTGCTTCCAGAGCGCTCTTCATCAATCTTCCCTCGGCGGCTTGCTGATTTAGATTGTTCTCCCATCGTTTTTAAGCTCTCGGTATTCAAATTCCGTCTCCAGTGGCAGGTCTGTTTTCATTTACTTTGAGCGACCGGTTATCCTGTGTGTTTTCTCGGGCCCGGGGGACTGTTATATCAGGTTATGAGACAGTTCATTTTCTATGTCTGTTATACATGTTGCCTACAGGCTGGTTTTATTGTATGTAAATGATTTTATATTACTAATATAAACTTGAGTGAATTTTCATTGGAAAAAAAAATATAACCAACATATAATAATATGGTATTCTGAAGTGAGATGTATGTAAAATATTCGTTAAGCAGCAATGTGTCCCCACATGATAACAATATCCATAATACTTTTATAGACTGTTAACAGTATCAAAGTGTTCCAGAAAAATCTAAAGACCATGAATCCATTAAGATGTAATTACAAGTAGATTGTAAAATAATTATATAATATTAAATTTGAATTAATAATTAATAATTTAGATTTTAAATATGTGAATTTTGTATTTGAACATATATGAATTTTGTATTTGAAAATATGAATATTGGTATTTTTTAAAGTGTAAAATTGGAATCCAAATGTTTGAATTTTGGTTTTTGAAAATGTCAATTATAATTTTAAAAATGTGAATTTCAAATAATTTCAATTTTGAAAGTATAAATATAGATTTTAAAAAATTTGAAATATGGAAATGTCCATTTCAATTTCAAAATTGTGAGTTTAGATTCCAAAAATGTTAATATCTAATTGTTATAATATATATTTAGATTTCAGTATTTTGACTTTATTTTTTGATGTGTGTATTCAAAATGTGAATTTCGAATAATCTCGATTTTGAAAATACTAATTTTGATTTCAAAAACAAAAAAATTGAAATTTAAAAGTGTCAATTTCAATTTCAAAATTGTGAATTTAGATTTCAAAAGTGTCAATATCTAATTGTTACAATGTATATTTAGATTTCAATACTTTGAGTATATATATACATTTTGTATGTGCATGCATTTTTTTAACCAAAAATAACTAGCATGCAAAAAGGTTGATATAGGGTTCTTCATCAAAATGACAACTTTCAGAAAATACATAGAAGAGTCTACTAGTGTCTAAGATTATATATTCTTGAAAGTATATTTCCTTATAAAAACTCCTAGAAGACATATAACTTTAAAATGCATATAAACTTAGTGGAAAATATGTTGGTTGTTTGCCTCCTCCTTAACGACATTCGACCGGAGAGAATTATGTTGCTCGATATCCATGGCATCTTTAATCTAATGGACTATTTCTCCCTCTATAAACTCCACCTAGGTTGAATTGATGGACATCCTATCATTGGAGGTCATGGATTGGGCTTCCTTGTTGAGGTAGATTGCCAAGTTCCTCAACATGTTGCACTCAACTTCCAAAACATCTAGCTTCTACCTCTGCTAAAACAAGAGGTTCATAATAGTTGCATGTTGTGAGGCACAGTGGTGCTCATTTTCATTCACTTTAGTAATTAATGAAAACAAGGAACTTTTGTTATCCTGGATAATTTGTTATTGTCCTCTTAGTGTCCTTTTGAATTCCAAAACATGTCTCTGATCCATTAGTTTTTGAGCCAAAATAAAATTGAATGAACACAAAGTCAAATTCACAACATGGTATTTGAAAATGAACCCCATCGGCATGGGATATCCTTTGTTCAACGAACCGAGCAATAGGGTACTTGGAACATTGGTCTGCCATCGAAAAATGAAACCTAGAGAAAATCTCTTGATGCAAATAACTCTAGCCACATCCTGAGAGAGAATATTCGAATTTTTTTGTGACAAATCATGCAGAGGCTCTAATTGATTTCTCAAAGGAAACAAAGGCCAACCAAGCAAGGTTGTGCATAAAAACATAATGAACTTTGGACCTAGAATGAACACATTCCCCTGACCTAATTTTTGATTGCAAAAAGAAAAACAAAAGAGAAAAATCCTAGCACAGATCAAACCATTCCACACTATAATTAATCAACCTTAAGGGATGATGTAATCTGTTTCCCCCCCATTTTTTACCAATACACCTTGTTTACATTTTGATGCCTTGTTTTCATACAAGTCTGCTTATGAGTTTAGATCCCATAGAACTTGGAGATATGAGACCTTGAGTTGGTTCTTGACCTCCTTGTTAATACATTCAATGATCAACGTAGGATTACTATCCTTTAGAGCCATTTTTCCAGCTATAGATTTGACAATCAGACTTGAGTCTTCTAGAGCAATCATAATTTTAATGTTGGCTTCTTTGGTGAGAATGAGGCCTTGAAAAAGAGCATAGGCCCCTGATCATTTGTTTCTTGTCCTAGAACTTAGGCATAGGTTGTTTATGTCTATCCATGGCGATCATATATGATCCCCTCCGCAATTTCCACCCCAATATGTGCATGCATATTACTATGAGATATATTACTAAATGTATCAATATTAAAGAGATGAAACAAAGTAAAAACAAGTGATGACAATCATTGCATTGCAAAGTTGTACTTTTTCATATATATCTAAGGTATTGCACAATAAAGTTCCATGTAAACAACGTGGCAAATATGAGCCAATCCTTTTTACCAACTATTGGCCCTTGACCAAGTTTTGAGGATCCTTGGTCAGGTTTGACCTATTTTTGGGACTTTGACAAGTTTTCGAAGGTAGAGTGCAAGACGAAGCGGAGATTGCGGGATCTCAACCCCTTTTAGGGCCCTTTTTGGGATTCAGGATCATGTAATGGGTATGGGGATGTCGGCCCATGGGTTTACCCATGCTTAGACCTATTTTGTAATGTATAAATAAGTAGCTAGGCGATGTAAGAAGTAGACCTAGTAGGTCAATGTGCTAAGTGCTAGAGTTCGATTTATGTGATCGAAGGTGCTAAGTGCTGAGTAGAGATTGCTTTTGTGCATACTGTATGAGGCTTGCAGAGCTCAGTGCAAGTGAGTGTAAGAGATTGAGAAGAGGCTTAGTGCTGTAACCTAGCCCGGGGAAGGAGGATGTAGCGAGGTGCGCAGATCTCCTGTCCTCTGCGAAGTAGGGTTTTTGTGTCTTTGTGCATATAAATGATTGAAGAAGCTAATAAAGAAGACAAAGAGTTGGTGGACGTATCCCTAGGGTGGGTTTGAACCACATACATGTTGTGTTGCTCTGCTTTGTGCGATGTATTGATGTGTTTATATGTTAACTTATTTAGTGCTTCGATATAGATGAATGGTATATAGATATGTTAAGGCTATATAGTATGGGTGAATACTAGATCTGGTCTATGTGGATGTGCTTAGTGCTTGAATATAGTAGATCTGGTTAAATACTGCAATGCTATGTAATTAGGGTTTAACTGTGCTATAAACTAAGATTGGATATTGATGAACTATAATTGCTAAGTGCCCTGTTAAGGTGTTACAGTCACAGATCTGTGTCCCAACTAAGTTTGCAGACACTGGATTCCTGCAACCACCCCTGCCTCTACCTCGGGTGAGACTTCATCTGCTTTGCAGTTGTTTCCAAAAGGGTCGGTGGTTAGGGTTTTGTTGGTGCGTTGTTGTAGCGTTGAACCCTGGGTCTGCCCTTGTGCCAACAAATGGTTCCATTGTTGGTATAGAAACTGTAATTGCTGGGAACTAAGGAAAGAGAAGCTTTGTGCGAAGATCTGACCTAAAATTGTGAAAGCTCTGTGCGTAGATCTGTCGCTCTAGTGCGCAATATTCTAATCGATCTGTGAACCTCTGTGCTAAGAAAATAAGTCCGATATGAAGAAAAGAGGTAAGATCTGAACACTTTGTGCTCCGAGAAAGGTAAAAGTAAGATTTTTTTTTCTTAAATAGGTAAGATCTACAAGCTCTGTGCTCTGATAAAGGTAAGAATAGTGAAAAGTTTAAGATCTGGAAGCTTTGTTCTCTACTGAAGACAAGATTAGTGGAAATTTTTGTTTCTAAAGTATGGATCTAGGTATGTTTGATAAGGTTTATCCTAGCTTGAAAACTAGGGCACTGATAGATGAAAGAAGATTTGATATGAGTAGATCTGATAAGAATAGTGAAATATATGTTATACCTATGCATAGAGAGAATGTTTGGACTAACAAATGGATGCAGGATCCTAGAAAGAATTTTTTGCAGGTTAGCTACTATGATCCTAGTGCGCAGTACATGAAAGGTTGGGGATCATTTAAAAGAAAATGAGGATTATCCCTTTCTTACAGTTGCAGAAGACCAAGACATCTGGTTAAGGAATGCCCTGGTAGAAGATCTAGTTGTCTTTGCTGTAGAGCTATAGACCATGAAGTATTGGATTGCCCTAGAATGATTGCTAAAGTTGAAAGAATGAATATGAACCAAGAAAATCCTAAGGCAGATCCAGAAACTGAGATCATGGCAGAACCCCAGAAAGAATCAAAGAAAGTATTGCTATAGATGAAAGAAACCCTGAATGACCACCGACATATCAGCTTATCAGAGATCTTCAAAGAAAAAGAGTGCATTGAAGCAAGGATAGGAGACTTCGACATTGACTGTGTTTTGGATGAGGAAACAAAGGTGAATATTATGACAAAAAGAACTTTGGAACTTTTAGGGGAGCCTGCTATGCTTCCTTCATTGGGAGGAATATGATTATTCAAAGGAAAATTGATAACCCTATATGGAAGACTTACCCAGATATCTATGATTGCTAATGGAACTTCGACAGAGGAGGATTTTGAGGTTGTTAAATTTATTGAGAAAAATGCCCCATTTACTATGTTACTAGGAAAACCTTGGATCGAGAAGGACCATACTAGAAGGAAAGAAGAAGAAGTATTAAAGAAGAAGAAGCAGGAATTAAAAGAATTCATGACTAGGAGGATCGCGCAGTTGATTGAAGAACAAGAGAATAGATCGAAGCTACTTAGGACCATAGACTTGGATGTCGAAGTTGGAAGGATACACGAGGTAAAAGAGAGTAGAGCATCTGCCCCAGCTAGAGAAGAAGTATTACCCTTGAGTCTTAGGAAAGAATCTCAACAACGCAAAGTTACTATGCCAAAAGAAGACAAGAATCAGAATGGGAAGAGGAATAATGAGATGAAGCTCACTGGAAAGAAGGCTTGAAAGCTCAGCAAGAAGAGAGCAAATATTGAAAAGTTACAGAAGGTTCCAGAGGGAACTTCGCAAAGGGAAAATTTACAAAACAAAAACTTCGCTGAGATATAAGAACAACGTCACATGACAGTTCGCCATGGCGAAGCAATATAGCCGTTGGGAATAGTATAATCGTTAGATCGATACCCCGAACGGGTAGAAAGGCATTTATGGTCATAAAGATCGCCACTAGACCATTGGAACCACACTGTAACGAACATAACTGAATTAATGAAGGTCTCTTGTCTGTTGGAAATATCTGTTACATTGCTGTCTACTTATTTAGTCGACTGTTGCACCGAGAAAAAATTTGCGAATTGTATCAGAGAGAAATATTTACTACCGCAATGTGATTAGTAAGATCGACACCAATTCTATTATTTTGCACATTCATTCATCCATCTGATCTAAGCTTGTATGTCATACAAGCTTAATGCCACGGAGAAAATTTTCAAAGAAGTTCTCATCGATCTCATGGCCCAGAGAGTAATGTCTGCAAGTATTCAAGTGTCCTCGACGAGAGGAGTACAAGCCTCTTCGTCGACCGATCGTGGATCTGGATCATCCCGAGTCGTCACGGAAAAGAGAACCAAGCACAGAGATGACCTAGCAAATGCGAAGCTGATCCCGACCATATTGCCCAATTACATCCCACCTTTGGCCGACGCGGTGAGTCGAGATAGTGTGCTAAGAGATTTTGAGTACACCATGGTTACTGCATACCTCCCGAAGGGGATACGCACAGTAAGAGCACAATAGGACAAGATCACAGCGTTGAAGTTCAACAACTTCAACCTCAGAGAACGCATGAACCATATCATGCTTGCCCTGTACAAATACTTGACTAAGACGAAGGGGAAGAATTCAAAGATAATCCGTCAGTCGTGGAGGATGAACCTTGCGCAGTCCACCCTACTGAATGTAATGAAAATCCCACACTTCGGAAGGCACCAGGAAGTTAACACCTGTGTCAAGCTACTACTTTCATGTTACCATGGTGGCTACTTATGGCTCGACCGCCGTATAATAGTAGACCCGACTTTGATCCATAGGATCACATGATTGAGTATGAAAGGACCTGATCCGCATGACTTCTATCCAAGAAAAGCCACAGATCGCGCAATAGCACAGAAGATCAAGGATACATACAACGATGTTGAGAAGGGGACGCAAGGCTATAAGGTAGCTTCCATCCAGAATGACGCAGTGTGCCTAACATGTCAGCTAATTGCGGGGAAGCTAATACGAAAGAACCGACCCATGCAGGTCACAGGCTTCGTCGTTGACCTTGCAGGGAAGTGCGTGGAGGGTCTACAGATGAACTGGGAAAAGTACCTAGTTAATCAACTTGAACTAGACTGCCGTGAAGCATAGGATCAGGGCTATGAATTCCATTTTAGCTGGCTCTTGATCCTCATCGCATTTGTTTCTTGGGAAATTATGGAAGGTGCAACCTTCCCGGACATCGAGCCGCTTGCTGTGAAGTTCACCATGCTCTGATGCTCGAGCGATATGAGAAAACAATGGCAGTCGAACACTGTTTTTCACACGTATTACCTCCAGCTGAAGAGATCCATCGAAGCTGAACCTCGCATGACTCCAAACAACCTACAGAGGTTCCAACCCTTGATGAAGTTTCACGTAGATCAACACTTCATCTACATTACAGTTTGAGCAGACGAGCATAAAGAGGAACTTCAGTCATACTACAAGCTCACAGAAAAGGACCTTGAGGAGATCACTAAGGACTGGTTGACAGACCTTCTTATTCTCGCAGACCCCGCAGAGATGTATGACCCTGATAGCCCAGAGACCACGCATAAAGAACATGATACACCTAGACACAATAGAAGGAAAATACATAAAGAGGTCCAAGACTTAAGCAACGCCTCAGGCAAGATTGCTTCAATATCACCTGACCGAGGGGGTGATGATGAAGTAGAAGAGATGAATGGCAAATAAGATGAACAGAAACAAGGCAAAGTAACATCGCCTAGAGATGAGACTGATCCCCTGAAGAAGAGGAAGGTTTCTCCCCCAAAAATTTCTTCCCGAAAGAAATCCAGAGCCACCGTGACCAAGATGAAGACTGTGCTCACTACCGATGATTTTGAATTCATCATAGCATCCCTAAACGACGCCTCGCAGGAAATCATGGAGAAACAAGAATCCAAGTAGGAGGAAATGTATGACAGAATTGAGGTTGAACTCCGAGGGGTATAATAGGGCTTTCAGTCCAGTCGCGCAGTGTCCACTGCACCCCTACCATCGGGAGAACCAGATTCAGAAAATGAGCCAGACCAACTCCACCGACTAGCATATGCAATCGAAGCTCGTCTTCGTCGAGCACAAGAAGAAACAGAACAAGCTACCCAAGCCTTGAAGCAAGTGCAAGGAGTACTCATAGAAAAACACCGAGTTGCAGAGAAGGAGAAGGTTTCTCTCCAGGAAAAATTGGAAGAGGAGAAAACATAGATAGAACAAGAAAAAGAAGCGTTTCTCGCCCAACAACTCGAAGTGAAAGAAGCAGTCAATAGAGAACTTCGCTCTGTGATAGGATTAGAGCCACAGGCAGAATATTGAGTCACACATCAAGTAGAACAACTCGCAGAAGCTATCCATCAGCTACAACAACAAATAACATACTTAGATCTCTGCGCAGTGACCGACACTCCGCAGGATGTGAGGGATCAAAGAGATGCAACTGCTTGAGGCACAATTGAGAGAATAAAGGCCCTTTCCATGGAATGCAAGCAACTAAGTGATCGTAGTGCCCATACGTATGAGCAACTCATTGAAAATCCAGAACTGAAGACACTGGAGTCACAGCTCTAAGAGGTGAAGTATCAAGCAAAAATAATACAGGCATAGTTGAATCCCCTGTTAGCTGTTGAAAGAATGAAGCGATCCCAAGAACAACGCAGTGCTCAACAATAGGTCCATGCCATTCAGAGAAGAGTCATGGAAATGACTCAGAGGATCCAACCTATACAGGACGAGGCTTGCCATCTATTCACAGAGATCGAAGGCTAAGGAGAAGAACTAGAGAAAGTTATCACTGCAACAGAACAACGCCTAGAGGGACCTGTCAACGAAGCTGTTATCCAGGAGTTCACTGAACAGGAGGTTGTGGCACAACAACAAGTTGAAGCAGCTCGAGCCAATCTCGAAGCTTTTGAGGCAGAATTATCCAGATCAGAGTGACTTGGGATGAGTCATAGGTGAGTGTTGGGGGCCTGTTGGCCCTTGACCAAGTTTTGAGGATCCTTGGTCGGGTTTGACCTATTTTTGGGACTTTGACAAGTTGTCAAAAGAAAAGCGCAAGATGAAGCAGAGATCGCAGGATCTCGTCCCCTTTTAGGGCCCTTTTTGGGATTTGGGATTATGTAATGGGTATGGGGATGTCGGCCCATGGGTTTACCCATGCTTAAGCCTATTTTGTAATGTATAAATAAGTAGCTAGGCGATGTAAGAAGTAGACCTAGTAGGCCGGTGTGCTAAGTGATAGAGTTCGATTTATGTGATTGAAGGTGCTAAGTGTTGAGTAGAGATTTCTTTTGTGCATACTGTATGAGGCTTGCAGAGCTCAGTGCAAGCGAGTGTAAGAGATTGAGAAGAGGCTTAGCGCTGTAACCTAACCTGGGGAAGGAGGATCTAGAGAGGTGCGCAGATCTCCTGTCCTCTGCGGAGTAGGGTTTTTGTGGCTCTATGCATATAATTGATTGTAGAAGCTAATAAAGAAGACAAAGAGTTGGTGGACGTAGCCCCAAGGTGGGGGTGAACCAAGTACATGCTATGTTGGCCTGCTTTGTGTGATGTATTGATGTGTTTATATGTTAACTTGCTTAGTGCTTCGATATAAATGAATGGTAGATATATATGTTAAGGATATATAGTATGGATGAATACTAGATCTGGTCTATGTGGATGTGCTTAGTGCTTGAATATAGTAGATCTGGTTAAACACTGTAATGCTCTATAATTAGGGTTTAACTGCGCTATAAACTAAGACTAGATATTGATGAACTATAACTGCTAAGTGCCCTGTTAAGGTGTTACAGTCACATATCTGTGTCCTAGCTAAGGTTGCAGACACTAGAGTCCTGCAACCACCCCTACCTCTACCTTGGGTGAGACTTCATCTGCTTCGCAGGTGTTTCTGAAAGGTCCGGTAGTTAGGGTTTTGTTGGTGCGCTGTTGTAGCATTGAACCGTGGGTCTGCCCCTGTGCCAACACCAACTTCTTCACCTTAACTTCAAACACTATAAATTGTTTATTGTGAATATTTTTTTCACAAAACTCACATCTCAGGCTAGGAGAAAAAAGTGTAATTTCCTTTCAATAGTTTTATGTGAAGCAATAGTTATTCATTAAAATTGACTACTAATTTTTTTGTTTTTACATGATAAAAGTCATTAAAAAATGACAAGTATGGGAATTATTTATTAGAATTTATCTACAAACAATCGTGATTACTTCATAGGAACAATTCATCACAACATATCTTACAATATTCTAAAATATTTTATTATGCAGTTTATTACCTTAGATCTCAGACTTAATATTACTAGTGTAGTTCTCAAAATTATGGAAATAACTGAAACCAAAATGAAAGAAACAAGAAAATGAACACACCATCCACACAAATGAACATAACATGTGACAATACAGGAGAAAACTCAACTAGAAGGTGAGGACTATGCTCTACTCTCTTTCTCTCTGTTATGAAATGCAAGTACAAAGAAAGGGGCACTCTCTATGGAGTTGCCATGGACATTATGGAATGAATGGAATTATTGAATCTTCTACCTTCTCTATTATGATTCAATACCACATTCCTAGATTCTCTACTCAGCTATGGAACAATAACAATACCAAGAGAATAGAACCCCTTCTCTTCGTAGCAACCCAATATTTAACATAGCCTGATAGTCATATAGGGTTAGGGTTAGGGTTTTTACATGTCTTAATCCTCAATTAGTGTTAGTTTTTTGGACCCTCCAGAATATTTTTGAAAGTAAACATGTGAATCCACTTGGGACCATGGTGGTCAACAGGGTAGGTCAACTCGTGGGAAGCATAACTTCTGCATACAAATTCCAATTGAGGTGATTTTTACACCATTGGAAAGCTTTCAATGTGTAGAACAACATCAAGGGGATGGAGCTATGATTACAAATTTTTGACCCCAAAAAGTGTCATTTCATGCTTCAAACCGACTTTGGAAGGTTCTGGACCCAAAATCACCAAACTGGGACCTACCCCTAAAATGGGCCTTGCAAGCCAATTCTCTATTTTTTTCATGTATGAAGTACCAAGATAGATATCAAATTATATAACGATCCATTCCAAATCATACCTCCCCATTTAGGGAGGCTTTTGGTTCCCAAAATATTTTAGTGAATGAGGTGAGTAATTTTCCCTTTATCTTCTCCCTAGAGTACCATTTGGCCTTGCTTGGAAGTTGCCATTTCAACCCTACCTGGTAGAGTTCATGTTGCCCTTGTTTAGTAATTTTGGACTTCTTCTACAAAATTATATTTAGTGTGAACTTTGCTTTAACATATGGTTCTAAGTCCTCTATGGTAGGTAGGACCTATTCACTTGTTTCTTGATCCAACACAAACAACTCATAGAGTTGCATATTTTCCACATTCATTACCGAGTAAATGCACATATATGAGGTAGATTGAGTCTATAGGATTTATCACCCACATTCTCCAATACTTCAAAAGGACCATACTGCAGAGCCTTGATCTTCTTACCAGGACCATGTAACCTTTCTTTGTTCATATACAACCAAAAGTTTTCTCCCACCTTGAATGTTTTCTCAATTCTATGCTAATCATGCCATTCCTTGTAATTTTCTTATGACTTCTTCAATGTATCATGTACTTGCAAATGGATCTGTCTAATCTTTTCAACAATTTATTTTTCTTTGAATGCATCTCATGTGATGTCTTACATTGCTTCTCCTTGCTATCCATATACAATATCCAAGGGATAAGGTGGAAAATACCCAAAGCAGGTTTCAAAAGGGGACTTATTGGTAGAAGTGTGTACTACTCCATTATAAGAGTGTTGAATATAAATCAAATTTTCATCCCATGTCTTTGTATGATTCTGATTTTAAGCCCTCAAAAGATAAACCAATGTCCTAATGACTACTTCTATCTATGGATGGAAAGTTGTAGATCTCTTCAACTTGGTGTCTATATTCTCCCAAAGTGTACTCCAAAAGGAACTAAGAAATATGGTATCTGTAGCTGAGATGATGCTCCTTGATATCCCAAAGTGCACCAAGACATTTTCAAAGAACATGTTTTCTACTTCTCAACCTTTAATGGTCTTTTTACAAGACATATGAATGCACTTCTTGTTGAACCTATCAACTACCAAAAATAGATAGTCATGTCCCTTCTTGGTTGTTGTCAAACCACCCAGATGACTATCCTAGGATCTAGTGGGTACAGGTAAGGGATGGTATAAACCTTTCTTTCTATTACTATCCTTGCTGGTAAAACAAAGTATTCATCCTTTAATATACCAAGCTACATCTTCTTACATTTTGGGCCAATAAACATACCTATGTAAGTTGGCAACTGTCTTCCCAACACTAAAATGTCCTACAACCTTGGAGGTGTGAGCCTCTCTAATACGCTACAATATTTTACCTTTAGGAACATAAATCTTGTCTAGATTTTTGAGCAACCCATTATGGAGATGATATTCAGTCTTATCATCACCTTATTCTACACGAATTTGGCCCTATAGTTGTTGAAACACCTCTTTAAAGTCCTCATCTTTCATGTATGCATCATAGGAAAAAGGCTCCATGTGAATAAGAGTTCCCAAATTTGTAATCTTGGATATGGGTGGCCTTGAAAGCATGTATGCCAACTTATTAGTGCCTCCCTTCTTATATTCTATGACTAAATGAAACTACTGCGAAAACCCCATCCACTTGTAGTGCATCCTTTGTTGAAGATTACTTTTCCTGCAAATATTGCAGTGGTTTGTGATCAATGTTGATAATGGTTTTCTTTCCCTTTTAATAGTGCTTCCACTTCTTGACATATTGAACTAGGGTGTAGAGTTCCTTATGATATGTAGGGTAGTTCAAGACTCCATTATGAAATATTTCATCATGATAGCATATAGACTTACCTCCCTACATCAAGACCATTCCCATAACATGTCCACTTTCATATGTCTCCACTTCGAAAGGATTTTCCAAATTAGGCAATGGAAGAACTAGTGCTTGATTGATCTTTTGTTTCAACTCATCAAAATATTTATGTTGATTCTTTCCCCATTGGAAACTCTTACCACTGGATGATATGACATGGAGTGGCATAACTACAACTAAAAATGATTCTATACACCTCTATAGGTACTACAGTACCCAAACAGAGCTCCTAAATTCAATGACATTGGGAGGAACTGGCCACTTGAGGATGGCATCCATCTTTGTAGGGATCTATCTTGATTTTGATCCACCAATTGCATACCCCAAATACACCAATGACTGTTGAGAAAAATCATATTTCTTAAGGTTATCTAGTAGTTGATTCTTTTTTAGAGTTTCTAGCACATGAATGAGATATGAGATATTCTCTGCATAGGTAGAGTTATAAACCAATATATCATCTAAGAATATTATCACACCTGAATCTAGAAAGGGATATAATACATCATTCATCAAATGTATAAATGTAGTTGGTGCATTACAAAAACCAAAAGGCATTACCAACCATTCATATGGACCTTTCCTTGTCTTGAAGGTGACCTTCCATGCGTCTTATTCTTTAACTCGTACCCGGTGGTATCCCAATTTGAGATCCAACTTGGTGAAGTATTTGGCATGCTACAATCGATCTAAGAAATCATCGATCCTAGGTAGAGGGTACTGATTATTGAATATAATATGATTCAAATATCTCTAGTAGATACACATTGACCAAGTCCCAACCTTCTTGGGTATTAAGATGATAGGTCACCCACAAGGTGAGATAATTTTCCGAATTACTCCATAATCCAATATCTACAACAACTATTTCTTCACTTCATCTGCTTCTAGGATGGGCTGTCTACACAACCCACTATTTGGCAATGGAGATTCAAGAAACAATTGTATCTCATGCTCCACTTCCCTCTTAGGTGGCAATACTTTAGGCTTCTGAAACACTTCTCTGTGTTCCTGCAAAATTTCCTCCAATTGACATTTCTACTCTTTAGTGCATCCCTATAGAGATTCCTTTACTTTTACTAATTCATTGTTTGGTTGATTCTCTCTTAATAAAAGCAATACAAACTTCCATAAATGAATGTGTAGACCCTACCAAATACTTGAGGAATATATTTGGGTTGTTGGGAGATATACCCAACATAATCATCATTTTTCTAAACTTGGTGGTCTACTCTTGCACACTCTACCCTTTCCTTTCCCTGAAGTGATGACAATTGATCCATTGGTCCCCTATATACCCAATTGGGTAGAATTGGGACTTGATGATGGTTTTAAATGCCTCCCACTTAGTTACTAGGGGATCACCCTCTAGTCTAAGTGTATCTATGTGGATTTCCCGCCAAGTTAGGGCATGGAAATCTAGTTTTAGTTGTTGGGTATGTGTTATATTCTTTGCATGTGTGTGTGTGGGCGCATCAGATATGACAACTGCGTCTGATGATCCCTCGTACTAGTGCTCTATTTGTGACATGTGCGCCGGTCACTTTCCTAGGGGGGTCCCAGGGGGGGAAGGTATGCCCCCCCCCCTGGTTACGAGCAACGTTCAGCAATGGGCGAAAGCCCGAGGCAATGCCGCAGAATTGTTTTTGGGTGGTTTTTGCTATTTTTAGCGGTTTTGTAAATTAATCCCAGATTAAGGGATTAGGGTTTTGGTATCTATGGAATACCTAAAAACATTTTATATATTGTATGGTGAATGGTGAAATTGGATATAATGAATATAAGAAAGGTTTTCTTGGTTGAGGGTTTCCGATATAAAATCTCTGTGTACTTTGTGTATGAGCCATTGATTAAGTTCTGTTTTTCTTAAGAATCTATATGCATTGCTTTACTTCACAGGTTTAAAACTTACATGTGGTATCAAAGCTCGTTTTTGGCTTCAGAGGGACGCCTTTGTTGTTGAGGGTTTGGCTCGGTCTTAATAGATCAAGTTTATCTTGGGTCTGTGATAAACCTGGGTTTAGTGGGAGCTTTTGCAGTGGTGATTTGAGTGTAGTAAGAGGAATGGCGAGCTCACTTAGAATCGAGATAGAGAAGTTCAATGGTAGAAACTTTGAGCTATAGGTAAAAATGGAGGACCTTCTTGTAGACAAAGAACAATGGATTGTTGTGGATCACGGTACACAACCTACTAGTACACCATCTACTAGCACACAATTTCACGGTACACAACCTAGCGGTACACAAACTACTAGTACAAAACCTCTTGGTATGTCGAAGGAAGATTGGAGAAGTTGGACAGAAGAGCGAGGAGGGTACCTTCGACTCTGCGCGGAAGATTTGGTGTTGTTGAATGTTTTGAGAGAATCTACAACAAAGGAACTATAGGATAAGTTGGGGAATTTGTATCAATCAAAGTCTCACAGTAAACAAGTTGTTTCTTGAAGAATCTATATATAGGATGGAAGATGGATATTTTGTATTGAGAACATCTAAATGCCTTTAATATCTAGGTAGAATCAACTTGGCTACATTAATATTACGATTGCAGAGAAGATCGTGTATTACTTTGTTATGTTCTTTTCCGGACTCTTGGGATGATCCCCAGTTTGTAGCAATGGTGGTACCATTCAATCTACATTGAAGTATGAGGGTTTAGTTGCATCCTTGTTATCTAAAAGAGTGATGACATGGATGGTCACAACACAAATGATTTATTTATAAGAGGTAGTCCCCAAGACAGGAATAAAAATAATTCTTCGGTTCTTCGGCAGGGGGGGTGGGGGAGATCTAAATCTAGAGGTAGATCTAAGTCTCTAGGAAAATCTTTGAAATCTTTGGAAGTGTGGTAAAACATGGCATTATAAGAAGATTGCAAGTCTAAGAAGTTTAATCAAAGGGATGCGATAGTACCTCTTCCACAGAGAGGAGAAAACCTCCAACGAAGAAGGAGGTGATGTTTACCTAGCATCTACAAGTACACATGCAAACCCGTGATGTATGGTTGGTCGACTGGTCGTCATACCATATGACTCCTCAGAGTGAGTGGTTCTCTGAATATGAAAAATATGATGGTGGTGATGTATTCACAGAATGACTTCGACAACAAAAATCTTGGGACTGGAAGGGTTAAGTTGCTGCTAAAATATGGAAGTATTAAAACACTCCCTGGGGTTCTGCACATTCCAAAACAACCCGGGGAGCCTAATGTATGTAAGCAAGATGGATGATTCATGAGTGGATACTTGTATTTGGAAAGAACACTTGCCAGATGGTACGAGGAGAAATGGTGTTGATATGAGGGAGTTCATTGTGGAACTTCTGTACAAGTTGTTAGGAAGCACTTATACTAATAGTTAGCAGTTCTGTTGTCCTTGAAAAACAAATAAAGAAGAAAAAACTAATATCGTCCCTAGAAAGAAGACCATGATGTGGCATCAAGGTAGGACATATTGGAGGAAAGAACCTTCAAACCTTACGTTAAAAGGTATGGGTTGAAGGTATGTCTAATGCACTATGGATTTTGATTTATATGAACATTACATATATGGTAAAAACAAAATCCCGGTAAAGATTCCCATATGGTGCTACAAGACAAGGGATCTTAGAGTTGATACAGTGATGTGTTTGGACCTTCCTATTCCATCCCTAGGTAATCACATTATGTTTCATTCATAGATGATTTTCAAGGAACACATGGATTTATTTTCTTAGAAATCGGGGAATTATTTGATAAATTTAAAGATTTTAAAGCTCTAGTAGAAAATAGAAAGAAATCTGAGGTATTTGATAAATTTAAAGATTTTAAAGCTCTAGTAGAAAATCAGACAAAGAAGAAAATAAAGGTATTGAGAATAGATAATGGTGGAGAATTCTGCGGAAATGAATTCAAAGAATTCTGTAAGAAGTGTGGTATAGCAAGGCATAATACTACTCCATACACTCCTCAACAGAATGGAGTTGCAGAAAGGATGAATAGGACACTGATGGAAAAAGCAAGGAGCATGCTCATCAGTGTTGGGTTAAGACAAGAATTTTGGGCAGAGGCAGTGGGTACAACATGTTACCTGGTCAATTGATCACCTTCATCAGCGTTGGATGATAAAACTCCACATAATGTATGGTCTGGAAATAAACCCTCTCTTCAACATCTTTGAGTGTTTGGTTGTGATGCTTATGTACATGTTCCAAAGGAAAATAGAATTAAGATGGATAAAAAGGCTGAAAAGTGTATCTTTATTGGTTATAAAGATGCTGTGAAAGGTTATAAGCTTTGGAACCCAGAAACCAAGAAAATTGTTTACAGTCGAGATGTTGTTTTCAGAGAGGTAAAAGATTTGTCCAAACATGAATTCCTACCAACGCAAGACGAACCTAAGAAAATAGAGCTTGAGTTGGATGATGCAAAATATGAATCATCTGAAGAAGAGGAAGCAAAAGAAGAAGAAGAAGAACCTCATACCCCAGTATTGAGGAGATCAGTGAGAGAAAGAAGGTAACTAGAAAGGTATAGTCCACCTGATTTCCATTCCAATTTTGCTTTATCTATTACTGATGATGATCCCAGAATTGTCAGGGAAGCAGTGAATTCAGAGGATAGTAAACTATGGAAGAAGACCATGGTTGAAGAAATGGATGCCTTGGATAAGAATGAGGCATGGGATATTGTTGAGTTTCCAGTTGGAAGAAAATATGTTGGTAGAAAATGGTTGTTTAAGAAGAAGTTTAATGTAGAAGGTAAAGTGGAGAAATACAAAGCTCGGTTAGTAGCAAAAGGTTATTCCTAGGTAGAGGGAATTGACTTTGGTGAGATTTTTATTCTGTTGGAAAGTTAACATCTATTAGATTTCTTTTATCTATTACTGCTTCTTTTGATCTTGAAGTGGAACATATGGATGTGAAGACAACATTCCTACATGGGGATATGGAAGAAGAAATCTACATGAAGCAACCATAAGGCTTTGTAGTGAAGGGAAAGAAAGCGCTGGTCTGTAAGCTAAAGAAGTCACTATATGTTATGAAGTAATCACCTAGGATGTGGTACCAAAAGTTTGACACATACATCCTTGGATTGGGATTTGTAAGAAGCAGGGCTGATCACTGTGTATATTCCAAGCAGGTTGGTAATCACTTAATTTATGAAGTGTTGTATGTTGATGACATGTTGTTGGTAGGAAATAACATGGACGTTATCAAGGAGGTGAAATCGCAGTTATCCTCCAAATTTGACATGAAGGATCTCGATGCTGCTAACTTCATTCTAGGAATGGAGATTAAAAGAGATCATGCAAATAGGAAACTATGGTTGAATCAAAGAAAATATGTTGAGATGATATTGCAGAGGTTTAATATGCATGGAAGTAAACCGGTCAAGTTTCCTATTCCTATAGGTGTAAAGTTATCTGCAGACCAGTGTCCCAAGACACATGAAGAAGAAGAGGACATGTCCCATGTTCCGTATGCCAGTGCAGCTGGTAGTTTGATGTATGCAATGGTCTGTACTAGACCAGAAATTGCACATGCAGTGGGAGTTTTGAGCAAGTATATGTCAAAACTAGGGAAGGAGCATTGGACAACAGTAAATAAGGTCTTCAGGTATCTTCATGGCACTACCAGTTATGGATTGTGCTACCAAGGAAGACCAGGATTGGATAGAGTGGTGGACATACATGGCTTTGTTGATACAGACTGGGCTGGAGATCTGGATCATAGAAGATCTATAAATTGATATGTGTTTAACCTATTTGGAGGAGAAATCAGTTGGATGAGCAAAATACAGGCTGTAGTGGCACTCTCAACTATAAAAGCTGAATACATGGCAGCCACTCATGCAAGCAAGGAAGCATTATGGTTACAAAGATCTTGTTTTGGTATTGGGTTGGTACAACAAGCAGTGATATTAGATTGTGACAATCAGAGTGCAATATTCTTGGCAAAGAACCCAACTTATCATTCGAAGACAAAGCGCATTGATGTTTAGTATCACTTTGTGAGAGACATGGTTGAGGAAAAGAAGGTGTTGCTGGAAAAGGTTGACACGTTGAAGAATGTTGTAGATTCATTGACAAAGCCTGTGAGCACATAAAAGTTCTCCTGGTGTAGAGTAACAATGGGCATTTCTGCCCTGGATTTTTGACTATATTATCCCTTGGACCCCTGGATGCAAAGAAAACAACAAGTCGGAGAATGTTGGGTATGTTTTATATTCTTTACATGTGTGTGTGTGGGTGCGTCAGATATGACAACTGCGTTTGACGATCCCTCGTACTAGTTCTCTGTTTGTGCCATGTGCACCAGGCGCTTTCCTAGGGGGGTCCCAGGGGGGGTAGGTATTCCCTCCCTTGGTTATGCACAACGTTCGACAATGGGTGACAGCCCGGGGCAACGCCCCGAAATTGTTTTTGGGCGGTTTTTTCTATTTTTAGTGGTTTTGTAAATTAATCCCAGATTAAGGGATTAGGGTTTTGGTATCTACAGAATACCTAAAAACATTGTATATATTGTATGGTGAATGGTGAAATTCGATATAATGAATATAAGAAAGGTTTTCCCGGTTGAGGGTTTCCGGTATAAAATCTCTGTGTACTCTGTGTATGAGCCATTGATTAAATTCTGTTTTGCTTAAGAATCTATATGCATTGCTTTACTTCACAGGTTTAAAACTTACATTAGTTAGGAAAATGGAATATTTTGCTCTTCTACTATGTTATGGAAACTAGAATAAACTTCTAATTGTTTCAACCAATGATTCAACTTAAAAACATCAATATTTCCTTGATAGGTTTTTATTTCCAATTTGATTCCATTTTAAATAGAGATAGTGAAGAAGTGATGACACCAAAACATGGTTTCTCCTTCTATGGCTCTTTTTTTGACTCCTTTTTTGGGTCTTCATTATCTCTCGATTTCTCATTCGATTTGTCTTCTAAGTTAGAACCACAAACCTCCCCAAAAGGTCCAAACTTGTTCATATAGTTTCAAAAATATTTCCTCTACTTCATCCTAAGGGTTGTTGTGACTAGACTCATCCACCATGGCTAAGGTTTAGAGACTTCCTTCTTAAGATAATTTCCGGATCTTGCAACTTCCCACAAAACCCCAAAGAAAATATTATTTCTCTAATACCAATATGATCTATAAAATATCATGGATATTCCAATGGAACAATTTGTCACAACAAATCTTATAATATTTTGAAATATTTTATTATGCAGTTTATTACCTTATTTCTCAAATTTAATATTACTAGCATAGTGCTCAAAAGTATGGAAATAACTAAAACTGAAATGAAAGAAAAAATAAAATGAAAACACCATCCACACAAGATGTGACATGGGAAACCTAATATAGGAGAAAACCTAGCTAGAAGGTGAGGCATATGCTTTGCTCTCTTTTTCTAAATTATGGAATGCAAGTACAAATAAAGGGGTACTCACTATGGAGTTTCCATGGACATTATGGCATGAATGGATACTACATAATCTTATACCTCCTTTGTTATGCTTCAATATCCCACTCCTATATGTTCTGTTCCAATATGGAACGATAATAATACCAAAAGGATGGAAACTCTTCTCTTCCCAGTGGCCCAATATTTAACATAGTTTGATATCTTTCTAGGGTTAGGGTTTTTGCATGCCTCAACCCTCAATTAGTGTTAGGGTTTTGGATCCTCGAGAATATCCTTTAAAGTACACACAATATTATCCCCACATGTATGAGTAGTGGGGGTTGAAGTTGCATCCACTTGGTACCATGGTGTTCAACATGGTAGGTCAAATTGCACGAGTCATACCTTCCACATATGAACTCTGATTGATGTGATTTTTGCACCATTGGAAAAATATTTCAATGTGTAGAAAAACGTTGAGGGGATAAAGCTAAGATCATGAAGATTTTTTCCCAAAAAAATTCTTTGATGTCTCAAACCAGCTTTGGAAGGTTCTAGACCCCAAACCACCAAATTGGGACCCACCCCTAAAATGTTCCCTAAAAGCCACTTCCTCCAATATTTCCACCCACAAAGTACCAAGATATGTAAAAAATTATATAATGATCCATTCCCAATAAAAAATAAAGTCTTATTCATCGACATCACTCTCAGTCTCTCTATTTTATTCAACATGTTCTTGTTGTGCCTTGATTGCTTCAAATCCCCTCCCATTTATTCTTATTGTCTCTCCCTTCTGTTATGCCAGTCATCACAACCTACCTTTTTCTTGAAGTCTTGCTTGAAAATTCATTCCTTTCCAAGAAAATGGGACCCCTCCTTCTCTCCTTGAAAAACTACTATGGTCGTTAGTCCTGGTTAATCCCTTTCTGGTCTTTTTTCTTTATTCTCCAAGCTTGGTTTGGGTGAATTTTTGTTTTTAATACTTAGATGAATCTTTGAAAATATTTTTCTGGTTTCAGATGAGTTCTTTTTAACTCCTTTGGCTCTTGTTTATACTAGAGGAGTTCCCTTGAAGTTCTTGATGTACTTTTCAATTACTTCCTAATTAACTTAGTGAGAAATTGAAGAGTTGTACATTTAATTATCAATCCAAAGTCGTATCTTAGTTACAAACTGTCGTGCACTGTATATGCAATAGTAGTGCTGTTTTTTTAAAAGAGTTGTATTACTTTTAATGTCACAATTCAAGGATTCAAGATAATTAGTTAAGTCACCAAACTATACTATTTCCTGAGTTGCAGAAAAGTAAATATCACACTTGTAGGGAAGAAAAGTCACACTTGTGGAATTTAAATCACACTTGCTGAATTAAATCAATCTTGTGGAAAGTAGATCAGACTTACAAAATTTAAATCACACTTATAGAAATTAAATCACACTTGTGGAAATTAAATCACACGGCTAGAGGGGAAATCACTGTTGTGGAAAGTAAAATTATGCTATGATCTATTGGTGACTTGTTGAAGTATAATAATGATATTTTTTTGTTGTAACAATTACGTGTTTTCACATTAAAAAACAATTCAATATAATATCAATCCCAAACTGTTGAAGACTAAAGCTATCGCAAGTTAGAAAGAAAACAAAATAAAGTGCACCTGCAAACAGAGTTGCAACAACAGAGCTGTAGCACGAAAGAAATCAAAACAACGTGAGTTGCAACAACGAAGCTTCAATGAGAAGGAAATTACATTGATGTGAGTTGTAGCAACAAGAGATGCAGTGGCGTCTATGATTATAAACTCATAGAAATTGAATCAATGTTGACTTACAGTTTAAAATTGTGGAATTCTCAACAATAGGAAATTAAATATTAACCACACATGAATTGCATGTACCGTTTTATGAAATCTGGAATTGTAGCAGAATGAGAAACAAAATAATTGTTATAACCCTAAATTGATCTACACATGCATACATGGCCTTGACCCTCTTACTTGCATTTTTTTCCAAAGCACTACTGAGTTGCTCTTCTTAAAAAACCATTTTTTTGAAGATGTACGTGCCCTGCACCATTACTTCCTGTGTACATATGCTTGTTGCACCACTATAGCTCACATACATACACATGATGCACCATTACAACCCGCGTATACTTGCAAAAGTTGCAAGGAATTAATTGAGATTACAGGCTATTGGGTAGTTTCCTAACTAATCCACCTACTATATCCCATCACCCAACCAAATAACCATCCTTTTTCATATAAAAGGAGGTTTTGGGATCTCATTTCACATCTAAGCATAACAGTGAAACTCTACCCAATTTCACTTCCCCTCCTTGCCCAATATATTGCAGCCCTTTTGTGAGAATTGCCTCAACATTCCCTCATTAGCATCTTCTCCCTCCATTTAACCCATTCACTTCCCAACAAGAGATTAGAATGTTGAGAGGAGAAGTTCATACAAGGTGCACTTGGGGCTTGGTGAAGAGGAGCCCAGACCAGGTTCACGGAATGGTAGCCGACTTTGATTGTAAAGTTACAATCATTGTGTTATTAATAAAATAATTAATTTTCCTGCCCCAAATGATGGTTTCTTGAATAATTTTGTTGATTTATGTATGGAACTCTAATATCTAACCCTAACTTGTATATGGAATAGCATGCTTGTAGTTTTTTGTTTTCCAATCTTTGGATGCAGGTCATCCCTGGAAGGAGGCGTGCAGTCAACGAAACTTCCAAGTGCGAGGAGGTCATCACCAAATGTGGGATTACAGGTATAGTTACCCGATCTCCTTTTCCTTGATTTCTTCATATGAGTTTTGGTATGTTTGGGGTAGTTTAGAGAATTAATTGTCTTTTAGACGGTTAATCGATCTGCCTACATTATGAACCCTGGTGTAGTCATAGGGGGGTTTTCCCTGCTAGCACCATAGGGACCGGAAGAGTAACTAGTCGAGGGAGTAAACTCTCTGTAGCAAGCTCAGCTTCCTAAGGCCATGCTAAACCCAAAATTATGATGACAAGTGGACTCAATAATTTTGTGCTCTGTTCAAAGGTGACACGACTGCTGCCAATATAAGATAATACTCCTTTCCCGCCCATATTTTTTTGTTTTTTCATAGTCAAATGAATGCTATGATACATAGGAGTGAACGAGTGTCACAAGTAAGAAAAAATAGTTCCAGTAGTGGAACATACCTATGCTCAATGCAAGGAAGTGCATGCGAGAGATGAACACTCGGGGGAATGTTTCCTCCTGGGTATAGGGTGTCAAGCTGCGAAGGATATAAATAAGGCTCTGCTTGGTTGGGGATGAAAAAATGCTGAGGCAAACAATTTATAACGCAAATCGAGAACCAACAGTAGGCTCAATACTAAAAGCAAGGGCATGAGATGTAATCACAACTTAATGCCAATAAATGTTCTTTTTTGTAATCTTAGTCTACTTGGTTTGAAAAAGGGATAAACTTGTACCAAATAGATGTCCTTTCAAATCCAATTTACAATTGTGAAAGAGATAATTTCACTCGACAATATTTTATCTTTTTGAAAACAAGTCGGAAAAGAGCTTAACCAAGACTCATGACCTTTCAAGTCCAATTAACGAGTGTGAAAGGGACAAATTCACTCGACAATATTTTCTCTTTTTAGACGAGTCAGAAAAGAGATTAAATTAGACTCGTTGAGAGGTTTCTAGGAGACATGTCATGGGGGAGGCCAAGGCTCTCGTGCTGGAAATTTTTGAAAGGTCAGCATCTTACAAATAGCCAACACAAGCTTGGGAAAACCCAAAGCTCTCTAAGTCAAGGAGGGTAAAGTGCTAGTGGAGGTTACCTTCTCCATGATATATCAGATAATGTACCTTATCTGAAAGGACATAGGAGGAGGCATTGGATACCCCACAAGACCATCCCAATCGAAGGGAACTTCTCTAGGACTTTAAGGGAGAGTACTCAGGGAGAGTAAAACTCTCTCTTATTCAGAAGGTGCAGTACCAGAGATGCTAACGACATGGTTGAAGGACGCATCACCCTCCAAGGGAAGGGTTGGATTGACTGGAAATTACGTCAGTATGACCACTTTTTCAAATGTTGGTTGAATAGGATGCGTGACAACAAGGCCAGGAGATGCATCACCCTAAAAAATGGGGGTGTGGTTAGGTGAGGATTGCATTGACATGAGTGCCATGTCAATCAAAGGAGAAACAGAGTGTGGGGAAACCACATACGCCTCAGAACCCGAAGGCCCCCCAGGTGAGCACCACGCTTCCAGTATCCCCACAGTAGAAGGACACAAATGAGTAAGGTGATTTCCTTCGCAACTCCTGCAAAGGAATTTGGGCTTACGTCTGACATGTCTAGGTTTCTCAATCGTATGAATGCCCCCAATGTCATTTACAATGGCTGGTGACATTCTCTCAACGTGACTTCCAGAGGTTGGAGGTTCATCTCCCACATGATGTAAAAGGTTGGAGATGTGATATCGATACGACTCATGGAAAAGGGTGATTCCCTCAACATGACTAGAAGTGGCTGGTTGCAGGTCTTCAACATGACTTGCAAAGGTCGTCGATCAATCTCCAATATGACTAGAAGTGTCTGGACTAGCGACGATGGTGAGTTGTGGAATTTGAGACCAAGGTCTCGAGAAAGATTGGTTTTGAGACATTGCAGGCTAGGAAGGGTCCTGGTTTACACCCTGTCCTTGTCCGAAAAGGTAGTATCCTCTGCCTAATTGATCCATAGAGGTTTTCACATGCATCATCAATGAAGCAGATGTTTGCGATGAGACAAAAGTATGATAAAGATTATTCAAGTTAGGATATATGTTTCCCCCATGTGAAGGGGTTCCGTGAAGAGGGTAGCCCGAACCATAAAACTAATTCCCCTCATATGAAATACTCGAGGATATATTTAGACCTACCATGGGAAAAGTGTTTGTAGGAACTAGCATGACGGATGAAGAATACATGAAAGAGGTGTAATAAGTAGGATAACCAACCATTTGAGTATTGGCTCCTGAAAAAACATGGCTAGGATTGGATCCATAAGAGGGGAGGTTCCAACCTCCCATAGTAAGAGTTGGTAGAGGGACATGAATCCTATCAAATGAAGAAGTAGACGGTGGGGCCATGGTGCCCCCAGATCCAAAACTAGGATTCACATAAGTGGGCCAGGGAGAGGATGGAAATGGTGAAGGCATGTTTGGCATATCAATAGGAAAATGATTAGAGACCCAAGGCATGGACTAAGTGTCATAATTCTTCATACCATTATGAAAAATGGATGGATTCGTCCCCATGAAATGAGTAAACATCATGGGGGGGTAGCGGTAAAGGAGGGAGTCATAGGAACTCCACTATCCATGATAATGACAACTCAAAGCAGTGTTATAAAATCTCAAAGGTATACTAATAATCAAAGAGCACACCAAAAATAATCAAACGAACAATATGCACACAAACATGATAAAGTGGCTGAAAGGGACCTCCCTCTCTAAAGTAGGTATGCCTCTCCCTAGAGGGGCCTGAGACTCTGTTGCTAAAGATTGGAGGAAACATAATCAGTTATAAGGGCCCTCGTGGGCTTAACAACCAGTTGGTCAGATCCCTCCAGAGATCTAATCCTCCATAAAGGTTGTGTGTTGTCCGACCCTTATCTGATGCAGGGTACCTGTAGAATAACCCCTGCAAGTAACCTATGTGGTACCTAAGTCAAGCAACTAAGCAACCACAGTATAAACGATGCACAGGTGAACAATCGTAAGTCAAGTCCATCATATGGGCAGGGTAGCAAAGCCCGAAACCTTGAAAGAACTACCTCTCACGGAGGTAAGGGCACTAGCAAGATCCCCATATAAGAATAGATCCTCATAAATATATTTGACGCTAAGAAGGTATCGGGGGGATATCCCTTCAACCAACCTCACGTGACCTCGTGCTTAACTCTGGTGTAAGCAGAGCCTCCTGATATTACCGATTCTACAATGGATTTCTCCACTCCCTTAGTCACAGACATATGTTGATTTAATAGCCTTGGATAAGTTTACTCACACAATCCTATTCCAAGGCTCTAAACCCTAAGCTAGTTTGTGCACCCTAGAAAATAAAATCGTTACTAATCAATTTTAAATTATAGTGTTAATTTTAATGGCCTTGCTTACTCAAAAGGTGCGGTCGTGAAACTAGTGATGTTATGACTCAACAAGTGAAATAAATGAATATGAATACAATGAAAAGTCCTAACTTCAATTTCCAATAAATGATATGCTTTTCAAAAATGAAATTTTCAATTCAATTATGCAATTCTAAATAAAATGCAATCTTTCTTTACGTGCACTAAGATAAATGACAAATACTCAAGAGATCAAAATGCCAATCAATGTAAAATGCCTAATATTTTTGTATTTTCAATATAAGAGAATGAAAATGCAAGGACTAAACAACAACTTGATATAAAGATTCTTCTGTGTATAGATAGAGACAACCCAAGTAGGATATCAAGGAGCAAAACACCCAGCCCAAGGTGCAAGGACAATCAAAATGAAAAAATATGATGAGAAAGACACTACCCAAAAATTCAACCAAAGATAGGTTTCCTGTCATGCCACAGACACTTAACAGTCACCACAAAGACTCAAGAAGAATCAACAATCATCAAAACCTACCCAACAACCACCAAACCCAACAATCAAACAAAAAAGGTTGATGTACGTGACTGTTCAAGAGAAAAACACATATTTACACAGCTTGCAGAAGTACAACACGTGTATGCAAGTGAATGCCAAGCAAAAACCCACGTATATGTGTCAAAACACAGCTAGGCTAAGGAGAAGTCTAAGAAACTCAGAATCAGAGTGAACAACGGCTGTTAAGCAATCATATGACAAGAAAATAAATATGAACGAGAGCAATCTAAGGATAAAAACACTCCAAACCCCATAAAATAAGATTCATTCCCCAGTATGGTCACCAATTCTGTTACGAGGAAAATCTCTCTATGGCTAGGGGTAAACCACAACAAAAGGAAATGACTGCATAAATTAACTCTAATCTCAAGTATGATATATGTACAAACATGCTAGCAAGACAAGATAAAATGCCTACCTCATCCAGATGTTTGAGGAAGTCCACAGTTGAGCACTTGACCCAAAGCAATATACCTGCAACTAGTCCTCAAAAACCAAGAAACACAAGCATATGGTGATAATATATAATGTTAGCACATTCAATAACATAATCCATCAAAATTCATAACAAATACGCCCATGGAATAATAATTCAAATATTTGCGAGATATTAATTGGACGAGAACAAAGTATTTCTATTAAGATATAATCATCATAATTGAATGAGTTACAAACTTCTGTGTCGTCACGGTTCAGAATCGAAAAACTAAGTTCCTTCTAGCTGGGCCTCGACCACTTCAATCCTCCACCAAAGGCAAGCTCATATAAGAGAGACAATGAAGTTCTCAATCAATAAGGGACGATTTTGGGGGTTGAACAATGTGTTCAGACTTAAAGGACAAAGGGATGCAGGCTCAATGTGAAGTGAATAATTTCTCCAGAGTAAGTTTGCTCCCAAAGTTGAATTCTTTCTCTTCTTTCCATAGCTTGGATTTGGCCCATTTATAGCCTTCAAGTGGAACTGAAGGGCCGAGTCATAAAGTTTCCAGTATATGGAAGGCCAAGGATCATTTATCTCATGACGTGACATGGAAACCCGATGCCATTTTTTAATTTTGGGCACATTTCCTGATGTATGCGGGCTGTAGTGGTGCAACTTGCGTATACGTATGTTGTAATATAGGCAAAGTGCGTATATGTGGAAAAATCATGTTTTTAGCTTTGGTATTTGCAAAAAGGGACTTCAAGTCTGCATAGGGAAATTGAAAAAGTCCCTCTATGCAAGATTGCATGGGGTGAGGAAAATATTGCTATAACAGAAAGAAACCTCAAGTGCTAAAGTATTAAGTCAGGAAAGGGGCTGAAATAGTTCAGTCCTGAAAAGTAAATTGATGTTGGAGATCCAAAGTCTATAATACAACATGATTGGAATGATAATTTTTTCAAGTGTGATTTGGGTTAGATGGATCTAGGAAATAAATGAATACTGAAGGTTAATATCAACATAGTATTTGGCCGAAAATGAAAAGGCAACCAAGAGTGATTTGGCTAGAAAGTGCTCAGGGCATAAATAATCATGTACAATGATTACAGTGAGAGCACAAGAATATTCAGGAATTTGGGAAGAATCAAAGACTTCTGGGATCAACAAGGAAACATGATACAGGGAGAAAGAGGTTGTTGCAATTACTGTAGCAACAATTATGTTACGACGTGTTGGACAACCATACATAGAAAGAGAGAATTCTTGCATGTTTGCAAGTGCTGCTACTGATGTTGCTACATATGGAAGGAAGCAAAAGAAATATGAAGTGTTGATTATAAGACTGATAAAAGAGGCACGAGAGCTTCTACTGTCATCAACTAATCAGGTAGCATCAAATTCATTTAATGACAGCTATGCAGGTATGAGTTTTATGTGCTATTTTTTCATAATTGATTAAGGAAATTTAGGTAAAAATTTCCTCAGCTAAATTTATTTATAAAATAACATTATTATTTTAGTAGAATGCATTAATGTGAATAAGGTACCACTAGGTGTGGTACATGCTAGAGGCCTATAATAATTATCAAAGTTTTTTATCTTTTGAATGCACACACTGACATAGTAGCATGACATGTTAATTTGGTTATGAGGTAATAACCAAAGCAATAAAGGGTATGAACCTATTATAGGAATGGATGTCAGAAAATATAGTCATGTATGAGACCATGATATGGTTGGATATGGAAAAGTATGGATATGAAAAGGCTACGTACCACACAAATATCCAATGAACTTACTACTTCTAAATAAAACTTGGATTGCAACCTTTTTGCTAACACTAATGAACACCACAAAATTATATTCTTGGTGTAGTGTTTAGGTCAAAAAGGAAGGCATCCAAATAATTGAGAAGACAATAGGAAGTGTATGGAGAATGTGTCAAGACATTGGCCGGATCTCCAATTTATTGATGGTGAGATACATGACTTAGATATAGAGCATTATAAAAATCAATGCAAAGGTGCATTGAGAGTTGCACTCATGCATAGTAAGTGGTAGAGTTGCACTCATGCAGGATATAATTGTATACTTAAATACATTTGTAAAATGCATTTTGTGAGTGCATTCATATATGTTATTGAATGGAAATAATTATACTAACGATTGAAATGTTACCAAATCATGGAGTTGAGAACATTTCAGGAGCTGTTAGACATTGCAACAAGAAAGTTGAAAGTCAAGTAGTCACATGAGCATTGACTACATGAAATTTTTGTTCATGAAACACAATAACAATTGCTAGGAAAAGGAAAGTATAAGTGTTGAAAATTCCTATGCAAAGAATGATAATTCATTCTAGTTAATAAATTGTTTGATAATTGTTATTGAATTGATAAATGTAGACAATTTTAATCACTTCATAAGGTTTTGGTACATATTTCAATGAAAGTATGATGTATAGGAAATACTGACAATTTGTTGGTTGAATGCAAGATGGAAGCATTGCAGGAAAAGTGGTATTCAATATGGTGCTTGTTGAAAGCCATAAGGATGACTGCATCCTACTATTGCAACAACCATGGAAAATTATGAGATGGATTTCATATTTTGGGGAAAAGTTGAATTCCTTATGAAATTAATTTGATTTCTAAACTGGAATTTTTATAATGTTCTCTCATGATAAATGCATGTGTGTGATGCTGATGAGATAATATTGATTAAAATTGGAATGTTGATTATAAAGAGTATCTCTTGGGAACATGTTGATTGGAGACAATGGATCATACCCTATGGATCCAAGGTGGATCTGAGTGTGTGTACACTTCTCCTTGGGTTTCCTTGGAGAAGGTTGGATCCATGGAGGGAGAAGTATGAGGATAGGTTCCTCGGTATGAGGCCTAGAGGGTACTTGGAGATCTTTGAGGGAAGCAAGAAATCTTGGAGCCACGATGCTCTAATAATTCCTAGCCAGCCTATGTTGGAGCTCGGAAAGGGTAGGGGTGAAACTCGAAGGACCGTAGTGAGGAGAAGGGGGCACACTACCTTGGGTTGTACATGCATGTGGGGAATGACAAACCATTGGTTGGAGTGCTATTGAGGTTTGGTACCTTGGCCTAGAAATGTTGGTATTGATTGTGGACCATGGTTATCTTGGGAAACCATTGTCTTGGTGGATTCATAGCCCCTGCTCGGGAGTGATACATTGCTGAGAGTTTATCAATGGTGAGATCTAAGGTTGGGTGGAATTTCATGGATCTACAACCAATTGGCGCTTTCAATGAGGTTTAATTTAAGCATGTAATAAGGAACAATGAGCTGAATTCTTTCTTGAAGAAGCTCTATGGAATAAAGAAAATGACTTCGAACTATAGTATGAATACATGAATTGGTGCTTGAAAGAAGAGCACCAGGTGGATAACAAGATTCCAATAGAAAAGGCTTGGAGATTTTTGAATAATTTTGAATTGTACATGGTATATAATGCACCGAGGAAAGTGCATAAATAAGGGGAGGGGTATGTAACACCCAAAGACCAAGCCCCAATTGTAAATGTAAATGTAAATATGTTTTATAGGCTAGTGAGCCAAGTTATTATAGGCCATAAGGCTTATGTGATTATTAGGTCGGAGATCCTAGATGCTAAAGGCCAGTGAGCCTATTTTTGTATATGTAAATACTCATATCATTAATAAAATACATCGTTGCGTGTAGACCAACCATGATAAATAGCATGGGGGACTAAACTCCACTAGGAAGGGAAAGGGGGGCCTAAGAGCCTAGGAAAGGGGCTAAGCTAGAGGGATTATCTCCAAGAGATTATTATAACATATTCCTAAAGAATAAGGTTTGGAAATAACCTATGTTATCCTAAGTTCCTTTGGGAAGGGAAGGAATTACAAGTGGATCCCATGAAGCTACATGATGACAAGTGTCCGGTAGGGGACATGCATATATATTTGGAAAATATAGTCATTCTTGGGGGGGGATTTCCATTCAAGAGGGATTCAACCATTCTCTCTATCATTTAACTCTGCATCCTTTATGCACTCCCGGAGATATACACAGTACCTCTCTATCACGTGTAGTGTACTTGTACCTTACCTGAGTCAGTACTATCCCATACCTGCGCTAATACTGTTCTCTAACCAAATTTTGTTGCTGCCATTACTTGCACTCTTACCTGAACATTGTTGTTTCCTTCACTTGCTCCTCACTTGAGGGTCGTTGCTTCCATCACCTGTATGTGTACTTGGTTGACTTAAGCATTGGATTGAAGAGGTGGGTTGTCAGGCCTGTGGGTTTGAAGAGGTGGGTTGTCAGGCCTGTGGGTTTGAAGAGGTGGGTTGTCATGCCTGTGGGTTTGAACAGGTGGGTTGTCAGGCCCGTGAGAAACTCTCTTCACATGAGAGAATTGATGGAAATTGATTTGCTGAGGGAGACCAACTATAGTTACAGTTCTCTGAGACTTTCTATCCGGCCTTTTGTTGAAGCCCTGAAAGAAAAGTGGGGTAGCCAAAGGACTATTGAGTAGAGAAGGGGCACACTTCCTGGGGTGGGACATGCATTTGGGGAAAGAGAGGTTGAAGTTTATTAGTTTTAGCTGGAAACTGGGAAAAAATCCTTCCCATTGTCTGGGTAGCATCAACCTAACTAGAAATCCCTTTACCCAGGTGGAGTTTAGTCCCAACTCGGGGTTGACCCACTCCTGAGAGTTCTGAGCAGTGTGGTCTAAGGATGGAAGGATCGTGGAAGGTCTGCACACAATTGGTGGTATTATATCAAATATAAGTATCAATTGTGTGTTAATTTTCATGTTGTGTATATATACATGTGTTTATGTTTATGGGTTTTTCTTGTGTATGTTGCATGTATATGTTTACTATTATTTCCGCATGAATCTGTGTATTTGCATAATATATTTGTATGTTTTAATTTGGTATACAGTTCCACAAGATTTTTTGTGTGGCATAGTCCAACAGTCTAAGGCTGGGTATGTTACATCATACAATCAATACAGACCCCCTCCTCAAGATAATTTGTACTACCCTTTTCCTTGTCCCCTTCAACCTGTTGTCTCACCACATGGACACCAACATGAAGGGGTGAATTTTATTCAACCTTATCCTATTCAACAAGTTCAATCCTTTGAATAGTTGAATACAACTAATTCCCCTAGTAAACCCAACAAAAACTAGAAGAAGGGGAAGAATAAAAATAAAAAAACCAAGGATAAGGGGGAAACCTCCAACAAAAAAATCCCCCAACAAGAGGTAACCAAAATCAAGGTAACCAAAATCCCTAGAGGGGAAATAATAATGGCCAACCATAGCATGGGAAAAAAATATTAGAACCAATTTCCCTTGTGCACTATGCGACAAATATGGACATTACACCCATCATTTCCCCTATATTTATGATTACAAGAAGATGAAGGAAGCCATGAAATCCAAAATGAACCCCTCCCCCACAAGGCCCACCACAAGTACCTCAAAATTACCTACAACCTCCAACACCAACGGTCTTGCAAAATATGATTCCTCATCAGGGAGTCATTAACACTCAACCATAATCGACCCCTCACCTACAATAGATGTGACAATTGTTACACATTATTTTCATCATCCCTATGATCGTTAATGATGTAAACCTATCTGTTTCCTTCAAAGGGGTCAATGGCCTGAGTTCCTAAAGAGAGAAGGGAGAAGAACTTCTCCTGAGAAAAGAAATTGCTTTTTCCTATGTAAAAACCTTATAAAAAGGGAAGTTCACAGGTTTCTATATAGGTAGGGTGCGAGAATGACCCATTCTCGCAGGTT
>SNQJ01S0072184.1:18371-38075 GCA_010110895.2 Picea sitchensis | reverse complement strand
AATGTTGGTTCTTGTGTAAACAACATTCATTTTGTTATTTGTTCTCTTGTTGTTATGATAATAATTTACCCATTTACTTGCTGGAAAAAAATAATCTATCAATGTGCATAAGGAAACATCACTGAGTATAAGAAATCCCTTTTGCATATTTGTGAATCACGCCAATATGTATATCAATTCTTATGAAACAAAGTGCAACCGAGTATCGTTGGAAGACAAAAATTGTTGGTAAATGGTAAATGAGACGAAAAATGGAATGGTATTGGAAAAATGGAGTGATGATAGCGAATATAGTCCCCCCCCCCCCAACTGAATTGGTTGCATTTCCTCATGCAAAGTGGCATGAATTATATAAGTGGAAAGGAAAATGAGCATGGTGAGGGATTTTTCCAAATTCATTCACTCTAGCATTTAAGGAATTGCATGATTAAAGAGGAGAAAACAACATACCTCCACTTACCCAAAATGTTGATGAACTATGCAATAGGAATATGGTTGATGCGGCTGTTGGAGCATGGAAGATGTCACTTCTGCATAATCACGTGAAAGCTGACTGCTGGTGTAGCTATGACTGCTAGATCAGAGAATGTGAAGTGGAGGAATATGTACTTCTGTTGATGAATCATGGAAAAGAGGGAGTAAGGAAGTGGAACTGTAGTACTCTCATATGACTGGAAAATTACTACTACAACTACTGATGCAGTCATGGAAAAGTGTATAGTCTTCACGCGCTGCTAAACCTGATGGTGCAATTCTAGTCATGCGAATGAATGTGTTGATGTTGAGCATGGAGAGAAGTCATTGGATTACCGACCATTGATGAATGTCGTTAATCAATGTGAGGCAACTCATCATTGATGTCAATGAGTGCTAAGGTACCCGAGTACATCTTGTGAAGTGTGAATGCATGAGCTGATGTCAAGCCACTTGCAAGATCTAACGATCAAGGGACAATTATGTATTCCCATGATTGTCAGCAAAATAACTTTCCATTAAGGCATGCAAGCCTCCAGGTAATCCAAAGGAACTCTAGTCTATATCCCAGATAAGGTGCTGAGGTCGATGGGGAAAGACTTATTGAAAGGTGGACCTTAAGGAATCCCACATCAGTCAACATGATTTTGTAAAAAGAGTGGTAGGACTATAAGAAAGATATCAGTATCAAGAATGTTTATGGCAAGACAATGTAGTCATGGAAAGGGAGTTGGATAGTTTTATTGAGAAGGAAAAATAAACTGAAAAAGATAAAGGGATGTATGCAACTCAGAAAGATAGGCGTGTGCGAAGTCATGAAGGATAATTCAATGGAACAGTAGAATCCAACATGGATGAAGAACAAGCTTCGAAGGAGTAGGATAAATGATCATGTCATGGTGTAATTGGTTTTATGAAAGGTAGATGTGTAGCGGCAAATGTCATGACATGTGCGATGAAAAATTTATCTCCTTCAAGCTTTTAATGAAGCATGTTTTTCTGAAAATTTTTGCGATTCTCAAAAATCACTTCGGCATGAGATTAGATAGTCTTCGAACCTGTAAAGGCTTAGTACTAATCCTTCATGAAAATTGTGAGAGATTCAAGAAATATAAAAGGCAGGAATTAGTACGAATGTGAGCAAAATAAAAGGTGTTTTTACCTGTTGTGTGATGTGTGCTAGTTTCTTCGTGGATTCCTGTTCGAAGTGACTCAAGAAAAACAAACCATCGTAAGGCGTAAAAAAACATGTTTCGAGGTTGTTTTCAGGAATCAAAGAATGTCCATTTGCAAGTTCATTTTCATTTTTATTTTTATTATATATATCTTTTTTGTTTTTGAGGTTTCGTAAGTGTATTTATTCCTACAAAAATAAACTAGAAGATTTTTGTTTTGCTTTGTTGTTTTATCAACTCTGAAATGCAAATCATTAGTCCGGATGAATATTTAGCATAGCATGGAAAACCACTAGATAATGTTTATTCAAGCACTGGGTATGGTGTCAATGCTTATAGTGGCAACAATATGCAAAATAAAATCAAGCAAGTAAATTTGTGCATTTGTTTATTTGTTTATCTGACTCTTTCTTTTAATTGAAAGTAGTGGAGCATTAAAGGATTTGCATTTACTTTCTTTATACATTAGAATCAAACAAATAATATAGTTTCATTCTTTCTTTTGGGTAGTGTAGATAGGTCGATTTCAGTTGGGAATTGGGTGTTTTGTTGAAGAAAATTGAACCTCTTGTCCATCTCGTATGTAGGATTCATTGAAGAAAAAGATTTGCATCTCATTTTTATGAATTATTTTGGAGTTGAGTCTACAACATCATAATTTTCACTTTCACACATTTGAGTAAATAACATCCCTAAAATGAAGCGCTTATAAAATTGATCATACACTTTTATATTTTCTGGTAGCGAACCTACATTAGCAAGTATAGGGCTTTGGAATAGGTCATGAGGATAACTTTCCAAAGCCATCAGACAAACATAGAATATTGTGCTAGGGAGTGGTAAATCCAATTGTTTGTATAAGCATATATGTGATCCCCCTCTCACACAGGGGTTACGCTCGAGCTCACGTTTGAGAGATAAATGGAGATTATCCCTCTGAGGCTTAACCGTTCATAATAGTCAGATCGTATATTGGGGGTTCTTCTTGAGGTCCAAATGTCTTCATTTGGTCTCGGTGCTTCAATAATTCCGAATCTGTTTGGGGTCCTCTGGAGTTCTACCGGTCCACTTGTCCTCAATTATCTTGAAGAATTTTGGATTTGTTATCTTTCCCATCCATTCAGACTCGACTGTCGACTGTACCTGCCTAGAGGCTAACTACGAGTTGGTGACCATAATAGACATAATATTTAGGGTCCTTACACGAGGTGACATTGAAGGGAAGTCTTCGCTGTACCTGGAACAAACGTTGGTCAAATTCACTTGGGCTCCTTGGAGGGTAAATACACACTTATTGTGTGGAAGCTTGCACCAAGGTGTATGTCCGTTAAGTAGGTTTCCAACGTAACTGATCCACCCACTCTATCCCAACCCCTTCCTATATTGATCTTGCAATTTTGGATTTCATCACTGACTAATGGTTTCATTGTGGGAAGGTTTGTTTGATTGTTTGCTTCTCATATTTGTAGCGTGTGCTATTTGTTTTCCTTAGTGGACCTAAGGTTGATTCAGTGTGAATGGCGTCAAATCCTGGGAGTACTAATAGAGGAACCCATTTTTCGGGGAACCTTTCACCTTTCCTTCTTTCAAAAATGTTGGTCCTCCATGCATTGCCACACTGAGTCTTCTGGGACTCACGATCGTATTACCGATTTGGTTTTTCCCCACTCTAGTGATCTCAAATATTCCTAGTGCTTTGAATGCACCTCGTGTTTTAGATGTAAACACACCACCCACACATAAACCTCATGTCGACCTTTATCCTTCTTCACCCGTCAGATCTCCTTCCCTTTCTCCTTCTTTAGCTAGTGAAATCTCTAAAGTGAGTAGCCAGGTTGATAAGAAAAAGAAGAAATAGAAAGATAAGAAGAAGAAGAACTAGAAAGGGACCAAACCTCCAACCACATCCGATCATGTTGGATCCAATAAACTAGCTATGGTTAATCATACTAGGAGTGTTGATAAAGTCGACAAGATTAAAATGAAGAATCATAAACCCAAATTCCCTTGCAGTATTTGTAAGGGTGACCACTTTCTGAGGGATTTCCCTGGTCTCCCCAAGGTCTTAAAAATGTGGTCTTCCACGTCATCATCCCTTCCGAGACATGCTGGTGACACCCTGTCAACTAGTGACATTAAGGTTGGTAAGAAGAATAGAATTGTCAAATTTCCTTGCATGTTATGTAAAGGTGATGATTACTCTCACTTTTTCCCTCGTATGGATGAGGATTCTTATATTTTGGAAAATATTCAACTTCGAACTGGTTATCGTAATATTTCTCCCAAACCATTATTGGTTGATGGATTGGTCAATCTAGTTCCATCCCCGGTAAGTCTAGTTGATCAGGTGGTCAATCTAGTTTCATCCTCGGTTGAACCACAAACCCAAGTGACTGATCTGGTTCCATCATCAATCAACCCCACTCTTCATATAAAAAGTGAAACCTAAGTGACTGATTTGGTTCCACCATCGGTCGATCCCACACTTCATCTGAAGAGCACCAAAGTGGTTGATCTGGTTTCGTCATCGGTCAATCCCACTTCTCCCTTGAGGAGTGCCAAAGTGGTTGATCTAGTTCCTCCATCGGCCGATCCCACTCCTCCTCTGAAGAGTTTCAAAGTGGTTGATCCGGTTCCACCTTCGGTTGATCCCACTCCTCCCTTTAAGAGTGAAACCAAAGTGGTCGACCTGATTCCACCACTTGTCGATCCCACTCCTCATTCAAAGAGTGAGGATGTCACTCAGGTCTACCTCATTAATATCGATTCACCCGGACAAGGGGGCACTTCGCCTGTCCTGATGGCACCTACTTCAAGCAATTAGATGATTTCTATTGATTGGAATTATTTGACAGAACCTCATCTTCTCTCTTACGCGCCTTTCCAAATCATCGTGAAGGTTTGTGATAGGAATATTCCTAATAGTGTAATAGATGAAGGTTCTTCTGTTAGAATCTTACCACGAATGCTTGGAAATATTTTGGTTCCCCACAGCTTGCATTCGTGACTCAGGATCTATTAACCTTTGATATACTAGTTAGTCAAACTTTAGGGATCCTTACTCAGTTTCCAGTTACTTTGGGAGGAAAATTGGTCTACGTCAATGTGATGGTAGTTCATGACCCCTTGGACTTTAACCTGCTCCTTGGGTGAGACTATGTCTATGACATGAGAGCTTTTGTGTCCACTCTTTTTCGAGTGATGTGTTTCCCTCACAACGAAAATGTAGTAACGATCGACCACCTTTCATTCATTGACCCTCATATGATGGTCAACCACACACCTTCCCTGAACGGTCCGTACATACCAATGATGTTCTCCCCACAATAGATCAATTATGTAATGACCTTCCCCATGCGTTCAACCCCGCATGAGAGGGAATATCTCCCTTCTCTTGAATTAGAACTGGTAGTTGACACGGTCATCTCTTCGATAGGCCTATTAGAGCTAGATCTCCCTACCCTTATCGAGGTCATCGACATGCATTCCTTCCAGAGTGATTTTCTTCCATCTAGCAAAGATATATTGGAAGCCATGATTGACGTTTGTCCTTGACATGTATTCCTTCTATAGTATTATCCTCTTGGAAGCCATGATCAATAAGAATCCACAAGCATAGCTTTTTTCTCTGTAGCAAGCTCGTTAAAAAATGAAATAGAAACCACAAGCATAGTTTTCCTCTCTGTAGAAATCTCGTTAAAAAATGAAACAAAAATCCAAGGATTGAACTCGGAGCCTTGAGCATAGTTTTACTTCTTTGTTGCAAGCTCTCTAAAAAATGAAACATAGGTCTTGAGCATAGTTCTTTTCATGTGTCAAGCTCGTTAAAAAATGAAATAGTCACCTCTCCTAAAAAGTCAAGTATTTTGCTAGATCTCGTAGATATCGAGTCGATTCTTTAGCTAGATCTTGTAGATGTCGAGTCGAGTCTTTCGTTAGGTATCGTTTTTGAACCTTCTTTCCATCCACCCTTATCCTTTTTCTCCATCTAGTATAGAAATTGGTGACAACCTCAAAGTTGACGAATGAAATGAAACTTGGGGGGGCATGTCTCCAGCCTTTGATTATCATTCTGGAGTTAAGCCGCTAGATTTTCAAGCTGGGGGAAAAGTACCAACCATCCATGGGTATCCCTACCTTTGGAAACTACGTTGAGAATTTACAAGCATAAGTTTAATTTTGTTTCAAGCTTGTGTAAAATTGAAACCAATACCGAGCTTAGTCTTTGTTCTTTCTTGTGCTCTTAAATACATGAGAATGTAACCGAGAAGACTTATATCACTTTTTCAGACTCGTAAAGGTTATACGAAAAAGGAACCCCCTAGAGTCTCCTTTAAGTTCTTTTAAGAATCTCTAAACATGAAAATATTTTCGAGTGATCTTGATTCCTTTCACATTCGTTAAAAGGTTTGAAGGGGCATCTTTTGAGTGGTAGTTTATCTCTTTTTTGACCTCGCGAGACTAAAATTACGAAAAAGGACAACCTTGGAGTCACCTTTAATTTCTTTTTAGACTCTCTAAACATGAAAAACCATTAAGTTTTCCTTCTTTGGACTTGCTAAACTACACATTGAAGGGCCCATATGGGGACGAACCCTTATTCCAGTTCATTAAATAAAGGAAGAGGAACTTACCAAAGCTGAGTTATATCGAGCATGTGTTACCCTCCTTGATCTCGTTAAATTAAAAAGAGGTACTCATCTATCTAGGTGGGGGAAAAATTGAAAGAAGTGGGTCAAGTTTTTGAGAATCCTTTATGCCAGCTTTTGTCACCCTTGAACATGGTACATGTTTGCATCTCATATTATAGTTGGGTAATCCACTTTTCTTTGAGTCATACCATTTCCATGTGTCGCCATACTTTTTTGTCCAGTCGAAGAGTGCTCTTATTGTCATCACATCACATTTTTGGTACTTTTCAGGTCAATGCTGCCAAGTCAGTTGTCGTGCCTCATCATGTTCAAGGGAAGTTTCACTTAAAACCATCCATGTGCAGTATTTCCAGTTTCTGTTTCCTATGTTAGTCCATACTCATTAGATTCACCATATTACATCACTTTCTTGTGTCACTTTCATGTCGATGATGGGGGATACATCAAGGCCCTCCTTTGATGAGTCTTTTCCTGTCAACTTCAACACATCATCCAAGAATTAGACTTAGAAACTAGTTAGTACCTTGGGACCTGCATGCCTCAATGGCAGGCATACATCATTGACCTCTGATCGAATGATTCCATGAATGTTTGACCTCAGCTAATTTATTCACATTCACTGGAATGTACTAGGGTACCTTAGGAGCCATTGAAATCATTGGTGATTTCCCTTGCACTTGTTAAGGATTTACCTCAATGACTGGTAATCAAGTGGTTTCTACCATGTTCGACATCAAAACATTTATTCACATGGATATATTCATACAACATCAGGATTGGGACGAAGACCCCTAGGTTGAGCATTCAATCTATTAAACTTCTTTGCCCAGGTTGCGAAGGAGATCATTTGAGCATGATGATATATATACTGTCACATAGATCCACATTGTGTTGGTCTGTGGCTATGTTTTATCATCTCGTAGCTCCACTATGTATTTTTCATGGCTACGATCAGTTCATGTCATTGAGGTATGGATCCACATTGTATCTTTGGTGGCCATATCCTTAGTCAATATTTTTCATGGATCCGTAGTGTATTGGTCAATGAATATGCTCTGAGTCATCTCGTATTTCAATCATAGGTATGCTTGCGTCGGAAATGGAACATTTTTTAATACTGTTTGATGGTTGTTTGCAGCTTCTTCTAGGTTCTCCAACTCCACACCCTTGAATTAAATATTTGCAAAGTGTTTCAACCATCATTCTCTCTTCTGACCTCACACTTTAGGGGGAATTCTATTACACATGAAATTTGCACACCTAGGTACCTCGCCCTAAGTGTCGTAAGTGTCATATAAGTGTCTCATACACCTTGACACCATGGAATAACCATGTCACAATACCTAGTCAATGTGGAGGAGGGGTATATTACATGAAGGCCAAAATACCAAGTGCACATGAATTATTATTAATATTCATGAAAAATAAATCAATTAAGTGTGAGAATCCACCTCACATTTGGTTTCCTATTTTTTAGGGAAGTTGGAGGATATCATGGATGGTTGAAATATTTCCTCCTTAAAATCCTTGAGATATATTTCCTCCCTAAAATCCTTAAGAGATATTTTCTACCTAAATATCTTAGAGATCCCATTTTAGTGGATCTTATGAGTGATCCTCTCCATGGTGGTTAAGCCTCCAAATCCTATATAATGAGATCTTTCCATGGAGAAGGGTGTGGATATTTGATGTATCAAACCTATGGTCTTGGGATAAAGATTTAGGATATCAAACCTATGATTTTGGGAGCTTTGTGCAAGGGCCAGACGAGGAGGACTTGGGGAAGTTGCTGCAACTACATGTATAGTTTGTAAGTGTTTCTTTAAGAGTTCTCATTAATATATTGCTTGGCCTATTTACTTCTAACCTATGTCTCTTTACATATGTTTTTCTTATCGATGGATTTGATTGGACTAATCTTATAGAGTAGAGTAGGAGTTCTTTGTCTTGTTGTCCATTGCATTGCAGGTGTCAAAAAATGCTAAGGAGCTCAGAGATCAAGCTCAAGTTGGAGCAGTGAGGACAAACATCAGAATAAGGTGCATCACACTTTCTTCCTTATCCTTCTCTTTCTGATTAGTTAGTTAGATTCAAATGAATGTTAATGTCCATTTGTATGTTTTCTGTCTTGGTATAGGGGTATAGAATCCAAGAGGATATTCACCTGTCCACAGGGGGATTTTCCTACAACAACTGTTGATTTCAACAATTCTTTAATTAAAACTATTCTAAATGAACACAAAGACAATGCCTTATGCACTCCCACTCATGACACCAATGACTTGGAGATAATACTCAACACCAATGAGTCGTACAAGCAGAGAGAAAAAGGTCTGGGTGAGAAAAATGCCCAATCCCCAATTGTCACGCCAAAGAATACAACATCTTAGAGAAACACTCCAACAACCTAACCAAGTAAGAAAGTCACCCACATTTATTCATGCAGAGGAGGAGGTAAGAACCATCCTTATGACAAAATTTAAAGTTCTCATAAACTTCCCTTGAGAAAGAAAATAAAAAAAATTGTGCAAGAAGAGGAGGGACCTCGAGGATAAGGTGATATCCACGACCTATCCTTCGAGCATATGGAACTTGAAATTGAAATCATGAAAGTGTTCCCCAACGACGACCAACTAGACAAAACTGCTCACCAGAACCTCTAGATGGAAATAATTGGGACCGAGACCTTCGACGAAGAAGAGTCTTTTGCATTCCAGAGCGCTGTTTTTGACAACGAATCCAAAAATTTGATTATTTAGAAAAGAGATGTAAAGAATAAGAAGGGGAAATCTCATTCAGATATTAACCTATGGAACATGTGACCTTCCCAAATTTCCCAGATACACCAAGAAACTGGAGATGCTCTAGACAATTCTATTGGAGGCCTTGAAGAGGAGAATGTCAGTTTAAAGGAGCGAATCAAATAATTGGAGGAAGATTTAATGCCCCTTCCAATGCTTGCTAATCCTTTAACAATGATCAATCCTACCACACCTACAACAAAGTTAAAAGGATCGACAAGCCTTCTCACATCATCCCGAGGCTATGTGAAAAAGAATATCAAGAAAAGAATGGAATTAATAACAAAGGCTTGGGAGATGTCATAAAGCATGGTCTCTTTTGGAATGAGAGCACACACTTTTCAAGAATATCTGCAATCAAATTTGAAAAATGAGGAAGGTTTTTACCTCGATGCGGTTGTACCATTTGGTTTTAAAGTTACTAATATGGAAGAATTGAGAAGAATAGAGGAGGATATCCCGTCTCTGAACCGAATAAAACAATTGAATGCATGCTGGAAGGAAAAGGTAAAAAACCTAAATGGTATTGTTCAAGCATGCAGCCAGGCCATAACTAGAAGAGATGAATTAATCAAGAAGCTAACTGATATAGATCTAGGTGACAACACCAATGAGGTCCAAGACCCAAAATTGATACTCAACTTGTTGTTCTTAACCAAGCAATAATTTGACGAACAAGTTGAGATCTTTAAAGGGTTGTCATTTGAAAAATTCTATGGCATTATTGAATACGGTGAAGATGATGTGGAAAACTGGCTAGTTGATTATTCAATTAAAATCCAAGATATTGAAGACACACTGCAGAAAATTTCTATTGATATAACGGACTTGGAAGGTGAACTCTTCAATATAAAAATCTGACATGAAATCAATGTGGTGCCAATGACGAGCTACATCAAGGAGTGGTTCAAAAAGGTTGTTGACAAGCTCACCAATGAAGGGAAAAGGACAGTTGAGATGGTTCCTGTAACCGCCGAGGAGAGACATAAAAGGACATCAGTGAGAAAGTGACAAACCATGAGATACCATCATAGTAAGTTCATACTAATCACATATTTCTGTCTTTATCAAGCTCTTCATCCAATTACTCCACCTCTTTAAATAGAAAGGTTTAACCGAAGACTGACATTTTCCTTTTTCTTCTTACTAGGTCTTGCTGCCTTACATCACCCACTTTCTTATTTCTACAAACTTTATTCTTATACATATTTTCTTTATGGTATGTGGGAGCCCCAATCCCATTCATTATGACAAACTGTTGGTACAGGGGCAGACCCAAGGTTCAACGCTACAACAACACACCAACACACCAACAAAACCCTAACTACTGACCCTTTCGACAACACCTGTGAAGTAGATGAAGTCTCACCTGAGGTAGAGGTAGGGGTGGTTGCGAGACTCAGGTGTCTGCAACCTTAGCCGAGACACAGATCTGTGATTATGATACTTAAAAGAGCACTCAACACCGTCAGATCCTCAATATGCAATCAATATCTACTTCGCTGATAAAACATAGCTTCACAGAATTCACACTGATCTAATGCAATTAAGCACTTAGCAAAAACAAATGGATCAGATCTAGCAGAAGCAAGCACTAAGCACATTCATAGAGGTCAGATATAACATTCATAGCACAAAGAATAAGCAGATCTATCTATCTATATCAAAGCACTTAGCAAGAGAAGTTATAAACACATCAAGACAAGCACAAAGCATAACAACACAATGTTTACGTGGTTCACCCCCACCCTGGGGATACATCCACCAACTCTTCTTCTTTATTGTATTCAATCAATTGGTTACAAGCACAGAGCCTCAAAAACCTACTTCGTCTAGGACAAGAGATCTGTGCACCTCGCTAGATCCTCCTTCCTTGCATTACATCACAAAACACTTCACAACCTGTTACAATACCTTGCACCTAGCTCTGTAAGTCTCTCACAATATGCATAGAGCACCTACACACCATACTTGCACGTAGAACTTAAATAACTTTCATACACCACATAGATGCACCACCACTTCTATCTAGCCTAAGAATCTATTTATATATTACAAAATAGGCCTAAACATGGGTAAACCCATGGGCCGACATCCCAATCCTGTTACATAATCCTAAAAACCCAAAAATGACCCATAAAGGGGTCGAGATATCGTGATCTCTGCTTCATCTTGTGCTCCTCCTTCGACAGGCTGTCAAAGTCCAAAATAGGTCAACATGACCAAGAATCTCCCAAAACTTGGTCAAGGGCCAAGATGCCCCCAACACTCACATGTGACTTGTCCTGAGTCACTCTAGTTTGACTAGTTCTGCCTCGAATGCCTCGATCTTGGCTCAATATGCTTCGACCTGCTGCTGTGCTACAAACTCTTGCTTGAAGAACTCCTGTATTACTACGTCGTTCAATGGCCCTTCTAGGCATTGTTCTGCTGCATTAACAAACTTCTCTAGTTCTTCTCCTCAGCTCTCAACCTCTGTGAACAACTGATAGGCCTTATCTTTCATAGGTTGGATCTGTTGAGTTACTTCCATAACTTTGCTTTGAATCATATGGATTTGCTGCTAGACAGTGCACTTCTCTTGACACTGCTTCATTATTTCTACAGTTGACAGGGTCTTCAGTTGTGCCTGTAGTATCTCTACATGTTGCTTTGCTTCCTAGAGATGCGACTCCAGTGCATGCAATTCTGGATTCTCAGCGAGCTTCTCATATGTTTGGGCACTGTGGTTACTTATTTGCTTGCACTCCCCAACAAGAGCCTTCAGTCTCTCAATTGTGCTCCTGGTGGTTGCTTCCCTTTGGTCTCTTACATATTGAGGGGTCTCGGGTATTACATGTAGCTCCAAATCTGCTATGCATTGTTGTAGATGCTGGATCACTTCTTCAAGTTGCACTACTTGCTATGGAATTCTCTCTTCAACCTTTAATTCTACGACTGTCACAGAGAGAAGCACTCTGTTGACCATTTCTTTTACTTCGAGTTGCTCTGTGAGCAACTGTTCCTTTTCTTTCTACAGTTGGGCTTTTTCTTTGTCGAAATTTGCCTAGAGAGCAAGCTTTTCCCGTTCTGCAGTACTGCATTTCTCTACAAGGACTCCTTGTACTTGTGTCAAAGCCTAGGTGGCTTGCGATGTTTCTTCTTGCGCTCATCGAAGGTGAGCTTCGACTGTATCAGCTATTCGATGGAGTTGAGCTGGCTCATCTCCCAGTTCTGGTGTTCCTAATGGCAGAGGCACAATGGATACTGCGCGGATGGACTGTAGTGCTTGCTATAATCCTTGGAGCTCAATCTCAATTCTATTGTACATCGCTCCCTGCTTAGACTCTTGTTTCTCTACTATTTCCAGTGAAGCATCATTCAAGGCTGCTATAATGAAATCAAAGTCATCTGAGGCGATGATAGTTTTCATTTTGGTCATAGAATCTTTTGATTTCTTCCGAGAGGAAGGATTCGGGGGGAAAAAATTCCTTTTCTTCAAGGGGTCCTCCTCATCTCTAGGCAGTGTAGCCTCGCCTTTCTTCTATTCAAATTCTGTGCCATCTATCTCTCCTCCATCACCTCTTTTATCTGGTGAGATGGAAGAAGTCTTCATGGATGCACTGTCTAAATCCTAAACCTCTTCATTTGTCTTCCTAGGTCCAGGTGTATCCTGCGCAATTTTTGGACTGTCTATATCAGATATCTCCGCAGGGTCTGCTGGAATGAGGATGCCCGCTGACCAGTCCTTGGTGATCTCCTTCAAGTCCTCCTTTGTTAGCTTGTAGTAGGACTAAATTTGCTACTTATGCTCGTCAACGCACACTGTGATATAAATGAAATGACAATCTGCGTTGAGTTTCATCAAAGTCCATAATCTGTGTAAAGTATTTGGAGTTATGCAAGGTGCAGACTGTATGGCTACCTTCAACTTGTTGTAGTATGCATGAAATACAACATTGGACTGCCACTGTTTATTCATGTCCATTGAATACCACAGTGTGCTGAACTTCACAGCCAATGGTTCAAAGGGCTCGATGTCTGGAAAGGTCGCACCTTCTGGAATCCCCCATCCAATGAAAGCGATCATGATCAATATCTAGCTGAAGTGAAATTCATACCCTTGATCCCAGGCTTCTTTGCAGTCAAGTTCTAATTGGTTCACCATGTACTTCACCCAATTCATTCGTAGGCCCTTCGTGCACTTCCCTGTGAATTCAACTACAAAACCAGTGACTTGGGTGGGTTGGTTCTTTCGTACTAACTTTCCTACGATCAATTGATAGGCTAAGCACACTGCGCCCCTCTGGATAGAAGCTACCTTGTAGCCTTATGTTCCCTTATTGACATCACTGTAAGTGTCCTTGATCCGTTATGCGAGAGCACGGTCCATGGATTTTGCAGGGTAGAAATCTTGTGGGTCGGGTCCTTGCATACTAAGCTCGATGATCCGATTTATCAATGTCGAATCCACTATTATGCGACGGTTTAACCATAGATAAACTCCATGGTAACAAGACAACAACAATTTGACACATGCATTCACCTCCCGGTGTCGTTCAAAGTGCAGAATCTTCATAACGTTCAGTATGGTGGACTACGCAAGGTTATGGGTCCATGACTGAGGGTTGATATTTGAATTATTTCCCTTTGTTCTGGTCAGGTACTTATGTAGGGTGAGCATGTTGTAAACTTTCTGGTCGTCGAGGTTGAAGTTGCTAAACTTCAACACTGCAATCTTATATTGGTCTGCACGAACAACACGTATCCCCTTTGGGAGGTATGCAGTGACCAAGGCGTACTCAAAATCTCTAGGTACGCTGTCGCAGTTTAAAGCACCACTCAAAGGTGGTATATAGGTAGGTAAGATAGTCAGGATCAATTTAGCATTCACTACGTCATCCATGTGCTTAGTTCTCTTCTCATCGATCGGTAGGGATGGTCCTGCTCCACGAGCAATCGATGGTGATGCTTGAACTGTTCTCATGGATGAAGCATGGATACCTACAGACATCAACATGACTCTCTCAGTCATCAAGTCGATCAAAAGTTCTTCAACAACTTTCTCTACGGTGCTCAATTCATCCGACATACACACTTGGGGTTAACAATCGTGGGTTCGGAAAATAACTTAGACATAGTAGTGAGATAGAGAGCAAGAGCACAACAATCACTGCATAAACTCATCTTAGTCTGTGGGCTCAAATTCTCAATTAGCAAAAGTTTTCTCGGTGCATGGCGCGATGGGATAAATAGGTAACTCGACAACGGTTTGCTTGCAACGGGTATGAAGCCTCCATTAACCCTGTTCTGTCCGTTATGGCATGGTCCAATGGTCTGGTGATGAACCATAATTGCCTTTCTTCCCATTTGGAGCATTGATCGAATGATTATAATGTCCCCAATGGCTATATTTCTTCGCCATGGAAAAGTTCCATGTGTTGCTGTTCTGATATCCCGACGAAGCTTCAATTTTGCAATTTTTTCATCTGCAAAGTTCCCTCTGGAACCTTCTGTAACTTTTCGATCTTAGCTCTCTTCTTACTTAACTTCCTAGCCTTCTTTCCAGTGAGCTTTGTCTCGGTAGTCCTTTTCTCATTCTGATTCTTATCTTCTTTTGACATAGTCACTGCGCATTGTTGAGATTCTTTCCTAGGACTCAGGGGTAATACCTCTTCTTTATCTGGGATAGGTACTTCGATCTTCTATGGATCCTCTAGTATTCTTGCAATTTCAACAACTGGATCTCTAGTGTGAAATAGATTCGATCTGTTCTCCTGTTCTTCAATCAAGTGTGAAATCCTTCTAGTCATGAAATATTTTAACTCTTGTTTCTTCTGCTCCAAAACTTCTTCTTCTTCCTTTCGTCTGGATTGATTTCTATTAATACAAGGTTTTCCTAGTAACATGGTAAACAGGGTGTTGTCTTCAATAAATTTAATAATCTCTAAATATTCTTTTGTCGAAGTTCCATTTTCACTCATAGGTATCTGAGCGAGCCTTCCACATAAGTTTATCAAATTTCCTCTGAATAACCCTACTCCTCCTAATTAAGGAATCATATCACGCCTCCCTATAGCGTCCCAAGTTCTCTCTGTCATGATATTCACCTGTGTCTCTTCATCTAGAACACAGTCAATGTCGAAGTCTCCTATTCTTGCTTCAAGGCATTCTTTTTCTTTGAATATCTCTGATAAGCTGATATGTCGGTGGTCATTTAGGGTTTCCTTCATCTGTAACAATACTTTCTCTGATTCTTTCTGGGATTCTTCTATAGTCTCTGGATCTACCTTAGGGTATTCCTGATTCAGATTCATTCTTTCAAGTTTAGCAATCATTCTAGGGAAATCCAACACTTCATGGTCCATAGATCTACAACAAATACAACTAGGTCTTCTTCCAGGGAATTCCTTAGCAAGATGTCCTGGTTTTCTGCAGCTATAATAGAGGGTTAATCCTCTCTTTATTTTAAATGATCCCCATATTATCCTGTACTACACGCTAGAAGCATAGGAGCTAACCTACAACAATTTATTTCTAGGATCCTGCATCCATTTGTTAGTCCAAACATTCTTTCTATGCATAGGCATAACATATCTTTCACTATTCTTGTCAGATCTATTAATATCAAATCTTCCTTCATCTATCACTACCCTAGTTTTCGAACTAGGACAGACTCTATTAAACATACCTAGATCCATACTCTAGAAACGAAAATTTCCACTTATCTTCTATAGAGCACAAAGCTTCCAGATATAAAAATTTTCACTATTCTTACCTTTATCAGAGCACAGAGCTTGTAAATCTTACCTCTTTTAATCATAAATTCTCACTTTTACCTTTCTTAGAGCACAAAGCTTCCATATCTTGCTTCTCTCCTTCAGATCCGACTTCTTTTCTTCAGATCAGGCTTCTTTCTTTTAGCACAAAGATTTATAAATCAAGCAGAATACTATGCACTAGAGTGACAGATCTATGCACAGAGCTTTCACAACTTCAGGGCGAATCTTTGCACAAAGCTTCTTATTTCTCAGTTCCCAACAATCATAGTTTCAGGTCCCAACAATGTAACCATTTGTTAGCACAGGGGTAGACCCAGGGTTCAACACTACAACAACACACCAACAAAACCCTAACTACCGACCCTTTCGGCAACAACTATGAAGCATATGAAGTCTCACCCGAGGTAGAGGCAGGGGTGGTTGCGAGACTCATGTGTCTGCAACCTTAGCTGGGACATAGATATGTGATTATGATACTTAAAAGAGAACTTAGCACCGTCATATCCTCAATATGCAATCAATATCTACTTCCCTGATAAAACAGAGCTTCAGAACATTCACACTGATCTAATGTAATTAAGCACTTAACACAAACAGATGGATCAGATCTTGTAGAAGCAAGCACTAAGCACATTCATAGAGGTCAGATATAAAATTCATAGCACAAAGAATAAGTAAATCTATCTATCTATATTATAGCACTTAGCAAGAGAAGTTATAAACACATCAAGACAAGCACAAAGCGGAACAACACAATGTTTACCTAGTTCGCCCCCACCCTGGGGCTACGCCCACCAACTCTTCTTCTTTATTGTCTTCAGTCAATTGGTTACAAGAACAAAGCCTCAAAACCATACTTCGCCTAGGAAAGGAGATCTTCGCACCTCGCTAGATCCTCCTTCCTTGCCTTACAACATAAAGCACTTCACATCCTGTTACAATACCTTGCACCTAGCTCTGCAAGTCTCTCACAGTATGCACAGAGCATCTACACACCATACTTGCACGTAGCACTTAACTAAATTGCATACACCACATAGATGCATTGCCACTTCTATCTAGCCTAAGCATCTATTTATATATTACAAAATAGGCCTAAACATGGGTAAACCCATGGGCCGACATCCCAATCCCGTTACATAATCCAAAAAACCCAAAAATGACCGAAAAAGGGGCTGAGATCCTGTGATCTTTGCTTCGTCTTGCGCTCCTCCTTTGACAGTCTGTCGAAGTCCAAAATAGGTCAACATGACCAAGAATCTCCCAAAACTTGGTCAAGGGCCAACACAAACATATTTTAATTTAAGAGAATATGTATTGAAATATATATTTTTTAGAAATTCCAAGAGAACCATTTTGGGAACAATCTCGACTGTACTTTGTGACCCAATTTTTATAAATATGAAGTATTTTAGGTTGATCTATCATTATATTCATTTGATCTACCCATGTATTACTCTGTCAAAGTTCTCTTATGCATGTAGATCATTTTATTTTAGTTTTTATGTGATCATAAATCTTTAGCCCTACTATGATGGATGTGAGGAATTCTGTTTATTTGCTTTAAATGTATGAATGTGTGTGTGTTTCCTGGTCCATTCTCAGGAACTTTCTTTTAAAAAGAAAATAAAAATATTTTCTGTTTTTTGTTTTACTTTCCTTTGACGGAATTCTTTAAAAGTCCCACATTTTATAAATCTCGGACAAAGGAGTACCACCTCTATAAAACACAGGAAGATTTTCATCCTCGTGAGGTTGTCGTTTTGGTCCTGACGGATTCAAGAGTCAACATTTTTTGTGAACATACTGGGGACATGAGTTGAAAATTCAGAACCTAGCCCAGTGTTTGGAAAGAAATATATGACTTTACCCCTGGGTAACTAGCCTCGTTTAGAAATTGCACTGAATAATCAACGAAGCATTTTGCACCAATTGTATAATCTGGTAATAGCAAAATCCCAGACTCGAGAAGATTTAGAAGGGTCCCGAAGGATCTTAGTCTAAGAAGAAGAAAGAGGAATTATCTAAAGACAAAGGAGAGCAGAACGACAAGATTGAAGAAATCAAAGATTGTCTAGAGCAACACAAGAACAAGGTCATTATTGAAGTTGGACGAGTAAAAGGGACCCATCACCCAGAGTAAAATTAAACAACTCTTTGTCCCTAGAAGTGAAAAGTATAATTCTGAAACCTCCTCAAAAATGGTGGCAAGAGACGAACACCCCCAAATCGAACATCATGAGGAGAGACAAGGAGGCGAAAGAGATGATGCAAGAAACCAAGGAATCCCAGGTTTTGGAAATAGAAGGAGGGTGAGAGATTCCACTCTTAATCTCATGGGTGAACAACACGAACTCCCAATTCTCCCTAAGGGCACCTTGAAGGAATTTTCTGGAGATGGGACAATCAAGGAAAAGAGGCATTTGCATTTATTTCTTGACATTTGTGACTTCCACCGAGTTGAACATGACAACGTCATGGTGAGGTTATTTTTGCAAACTTTATCAGAAAGAGATTATGAATGGTATACACCATTGCCCAGTAGATCCATTCGCTCATTTAATGACCTCGAAGTTATGTTCCTAAATATGTTTCCCCCCCCAATTGCATACCATACCTTCCTCACAAACTTCACCCAAATTGGGTTAAGGAAGAATGAAAGGATACGCGATTTTAATCTCAGGTTAAATAAGACTTTGAGTAGAATATTGTTGTCCCTTGACCAAGTTTTGAAGAGTACTTGGTCTTACTCGACCACTTTTGGGACTGTGACAACTTGCCAAGGAAGGAGCGCAACGCAAAGTATAAAATAAGGAAGCAAGACCTATTTTGGGGTCCATTTTAGGGTTTTGGGTTGATGTAACGGGAAAGCGATGTTGGCCCGTGGGTTTACCCACGTTTAGGCCCATTTTGTAATCTATAAATAGGCAATACAGATAGTAAGATAAGGGAGATAGTAATGTAGTACATCTGTGTGATGTATGAATGAAAGCTTACTGATAGTAATGGGATATGTGTGATCGGATGTATCTTAGAGTGCTCTGTGCATAAGATTAGAGAGTTAAGTCTAGGTTGTTATAGTTTGATGCTGAAGAGCAAGGAAGAAGGATCTAGTGAGCTGCGCAAAGATTTTGTCCTGTGCAAAGTAAGGGTCATTAAAGCTCTATGTTGTAACTGCTTGACTAAGATAAGATAAATAAGACTTTGTGGACGTAGCCCCAGGGTGGGGGTGAACCACGGTAACTGTGTGTATAGTGTTTTGTGCTTCACTCTTATGTATGTATCTCTTTCTTGGCTAAGTTCTTGATGTGGTTAAGTAGATCTAGTCATGCTCCGTGTTGTTGATGAATGTGTAGTATACCTAGGGAGGCTAAATTTGACCAAATAAATTATAGATCTGAGTTCCTCTCACAATTTCACCCAATTTCAAAAAAACAATCAGCCGAAACATAGTCCGAAAAGTGAAGTTATGAGCATTTTAAATTCAACAGTTTTTCAGGGTTTTTCCGAAAAACGTCGTGATTTTCTGTAGTAATTTATTTTATTTTTTTGGGTTTTTTCATGATGCATGTGGGACCGAAGAGTTCATAAGGTGCTCATATGGCTATTTCCTCTCAAACCCTCAAGGGAATTCTTAAAGAATTCAAATCCAAATTGTATGACACATTGGATGCTAGATTGCATGACCTTGCAAATGGCCTCAATGATAGTTTCCGTAGTATTCGAGTTTCACTGGAAAACATGCAGTAGATATTTCTTATGGCGGACATCAAGGATGAATATAATCAAGAAATATATGCTTGGTATGATTTTGAGGCCGATTGTGATGATTGGTATATGG